>KN476385.1:0-95073 GCA_000787095.1 Periophthalmodon schlosseri
TAACATGGCAGAAAGCTCCACAAAGTTTCATAATTAAAAAATGTCTACCGTTGTGTACAGTGTGACCTCTATGGAGCATCCCTGAATATACAGAAGTTGGCGAGGGAATAAAGTTGAAGAAGTGTCCTATTACTTGGCAGCACATGACATTAGCCCTAGCCTGTAGCGACACACAGTATGAATAATGCAGGTTAGCAGCAGCGGACTCAGACAGGTCCAAAGTGCATTCACACCTGAGGAGGGACTATCCGCTGGGGTCCACCTCTGAGTAGGACACACTGTTACAATGACAAGGCAAAACTTTGGACTGTTACCGAAAGGTCAAGAAAAAGGTCAGGGAGGAGAACTTTGAAAAGAAAGAAACAAGCAGAAGCGGGTAAAGATAACAGGAAGTGCGAAAGGAGACTTCCACCAAAACATTGTAAGGAGCAAGAAGGTTCCAGCAAGTTCAGTTTCCAGAACGTTTAAGGCTCTGTAACCATTTTTCCCCATGTATTTGAGCAAAATGTGTCTTGTCCCAGTACAGATCTAGCTGCTGAGGTCAAAATAAGTCTTCTACGTGCTGTCTGCCTCTATTTAGAAAGCGTTTTATTGTCCAAAAAACAGGAAGTGTGTGTTAGCATGCTAAGTGCGCGTTAGATTTTTGGTTCTTCAGGCAAAATAGCCATCCTTTGTTTCAATCTCTGCTTTGCACACTCTTGGCATTCCACTAATGAACCCTGGCAAGGCACAGCTGTGGAGTGAAAACCATTTCAGGAGACTTCATTACGAAGCTCATTGAGAAAAGGCCAAGGGTTTGCAGCGCTGCCTCTGGGGCTGCAAGATTAATCGCGATTGAATCTAAATAGCAATTTGAATGCACGCAATTAGCAAATCAACAAAATATCCTGTATGCTATATGCTAACCCTGTAGTTTAGATCTGTACAAATATGTTCTGAAATGTGATTCTTGTATTAGTTTGTCAGTTCATACTTCAGTCTTTTGTTAATACCAAAATATCCTGTATGCTATATGCTAACCCTGTAGTTTAGATCTGTACAAATATGTTCTGAAATGTGATTCTTGTATTAGTTTGTCAGTTCATACTTCAGTCTTTTGTTAATACATCTGGGAGCGTTTGAAATGTGAACTTTGAAGAGAATTGCATTATTAAAACATAACTCCAGTATTTGTCAGAAAAATCACAATTCTATATTTTTCCCAGATAGTCCAACCCTACTGCTGACAAAGCAAAGGTTGACTTCTTTCTAATCTTATCTAATCTAAAAAAAAACAACAACAACATATATTTGGAGATATTTCAGATATTTTGGAGATATTTACAGTTGAAACCAGAAGTTTGCATACACTATATAAAAAGACGCTTTTTTCCTCATCATCTGACATGAAATCAGACTAAACTTTTCCTGTTTTAGGTCAATTAGGATTAATAAAATGATTTCTATTTGCTAAATGCCAGAATAATGAGAGAAAGATTTTTTTTAGACAATTTTTCATGAATTTCTTCAAAGTCAGAAGTTTAAATTTCATTCATATTTGGTACTATTGCGTTTAAACTGTATGACTTGGGTCAAAAGTATTTCTTCAAGTCAGAAGTTTAAATTTCATTCATATTTGGTACTATTGCGTTTAAACTGTATGACTTGGGTCAAAAGTTTTGGATTTCCTTCCACAAGCTTCTCACAATAGTTGGCAGGAATTTTGGCCCATTCCTCCTGCCAGAACTGGTGTAACTGAAAAAAAAATGCTTCACTCATTTTTCTGGCATTAAGCAAATAGGAATCATTTTGGTAATCCTTATTGACCTAAAGCAGAAAAAGTCTAGTCTGATTTCATGTCAAACAATGAGAAAAAAAGCGCATGTGTCTTTTTATATAGTGTATGTAAACTTCTGGTTTCAACTGTAGTCCATACGTCTCGCTCCATATATAACATAGCTTCAGTATCTATGTACGAAATAGTAAACACTGAATACTAACATGTGTCCAAACTTTTGACTGGTAATATATTTCACACTTCAAAACTTCGAGGGCCACTTTCTGACAAGACAGCTACAAAGTTCGCTCCGACACTTCTGCCGATAAGGTGAGCGTGGGCGGACACTACAGACGGCGGCTTAACTAACTAAATAAAAGATTCAAAATGTCCTCCTGTTTTCCCTTCACCCTGCCTATCTCTGCGCGTCTGTTCACAACCGAGCCCTCTACGGATCCTATTGTTTATCTGAATGTCGCCTTGCCTTTTCATTTGAATCTCATTATACACCGGTACTTGCCATTGTCTGCGCGGCATTAATACAGCCAGCCCCGTCTTGTCCTGTCACTTCAGTGTTGGGGTAGGCTTCTTAAGTCTCTGGTGGTGAATGAAAGCATCGTTGTGTTGTGGAGGTTTTTTTCGCAGGTTTTTAAAAAGCTGCTAGGATGAATTTTTCAAGAGACTTCACTTTGCAGCTGTATGTGTGAGTCTGGCAGAAGGGAGGGTGGGGGTTATTGTAGATTTGGGTGTTTTTGGGGTGTGGGCAGTAGCGGCGGTTGGGAGAGGCACATTGGAGACAAGTTCACACTGTCAAAACGTATCAGAGCGACGGCCGGTTGAAGCTTTAGCACCTCTGTCTGGCGCCCTGCCCGTGTCCGTGTTGTGAAAATGGTTGAGCGTATCTATATCAGTCTCCTATGCGAGGCAGGTCCAAACTATGACCCGGGACAGTGTTTCCCAACCAGGGGTACCAGAGCGCTTGCGAGGCAGTTCTTGGAATGATTTCGGATTTAAAAGAAAGTTGGCTTTGAATAGCATTTGAATGTAAAATAGTATTTGTTTTACATCCTTGAGAATGTTTCTGTAATAATAATAATGCCTTAGTCTTATATAACGCTCCAGACGCTCAAAGTCGCTTTACAGTTTCATGCATTATTCATTCACTCCACACTCGGTGGTGGTAAGATACTATTGTAACCTCAGCTGCTCTGGGGGAGACTGATGGAAGTGCAGCAGGCCAACCATCAGCAACACTCATGCACCACTTTCATACTAGGCAAGGTGGGTGAAGTGTCTTGCCTAAGGACACGACGGCAATTTTTTGCAACTAACGCCCCACTGTGGCTCTAGGAATTCCCAGCAGTCTCCCATTCAAGTACCAACCAGGCCCGGCCTTGCTTGGCTTCTGAGATGTGACGACATCAGGCTTTACAAATAGGTAGGATTATTCTGGCATGTATTTTATTAAAACAAGAAAATATAGTAGTTATAATAAGAATAAAAAGCTCTGGTACCATCAATAGGAGGTACTCAGAGTGTGAGACAAAGCTTAAGAGGTACTCGAGACAAAAAAGGTTGGGAACCACTGGCCTTGAGGATAAATACTACCTGAGATCCAGAATACACACTTCAATACTTTACAAAGATGTGAGTCTGGTAACTGGTGAATCTGCCCGTTTTCAGATGACCGTGATTGACAGGTGGATTAGCCAATCAGGGACACACATGGTCTGTCCTTATTGGAAATAATAAAGGAAAAAAATATAACACAGGCATGAAAAACATCGCAGATTTCTGCAGAATCAATGAGTGAAGGACTAAACTCTGTGAGGTGAGATCAATTAGATATTATTTGTAAATTATAGGTGACCAATGAGCTCCTTCATTTCACAAATAAGATAATCTGATTGGACGATCACGTTTGATCAGCTTGAGGTGCAGGACATGGGGATCAGTCTATATAGAAAGATATCAGTTTGGATTTGCCCAGCAGCCAAATAACTATAACCAGTGCATTTAACTGCAAACAAATGTACCTTTATAAACCCAACATTGAACATTTTAGTGTGTCCTAGACTGAGTCTGGTGACTGAATCTAAACTTAGCTAAATGCACTCATGTGAATTATTCCTCCATCAGCGCACTGCTTCATCTGTGTTTCAATGTGATGTTTGTATTTTCTCAGTGTCTCTGCATGGGGCATCTGCTAATATTAATTTGATAATAATTCACCACAGGCCACATCCTCCAGTTAAGGTAGTCCTGACCAAGACTAGCTCAAAATCTGGAGATGGGTCGCTGATAGGTTGCCCCAATGGCATGGGTCAAATGTGGAAAAATTTTTGTTCCGGGACGTCTTAAAGGGCTCATATTATGCTATTTTCTGATCTATGATGTAATGTTGTTTCCTCCTCACAAACATACCAGGAGTTGTGTTTTGTTTGCCAATTGCCAATCTCTACTGAACTAAAGGTAAAAAGTAGCTGTAAAAGGGCTACTTAAACATGTGCGAATGAAGCAGAACACAACTCCAGGTAAGTTTTTGAGGAGGTAACAACATTCTAACACGGAATACAGCTCACAAAAGTCACAAGAGACCTTTAACCTTCAGATTTAGAACATTATATACTAGCATTAGAAATTAGCACAAGCTCTAAAGCCACATTGTAGCCAAATGTATTAACTTTCTGTCATTGCCAGCGTTCTCTGCGCTATGATTTTCAAACCTATTTTGCAGAATTGAAACTTAACAGAGAGCTGAGACTTTGACAGCTTTTTCTTTGGGTAAATGTGTCCTTTTATAGTTGTGACAAGAGCCTCGACAATACGCCGTGCACACTCAAAAGTATTTGGAGGGCAACATTTGGAGAATACAGAAAAGCCTGCTCTCTCGCTTTGCCTGCACTTACAACGGTCCCCTATAGCAAATATATTAAACAACAGTTTGATGTGTTCCATATTGCATTGTGGGATACATGTGTGCTTCAGGTCAGGGTTATCTGCTGCCTATCAGGATACACGTTGGAGTAGAGCCAGTTTAACAGCTTCTAGACAGCTATTCAAACACACATTTTTACACATGTCTGGTCAATGCTAAGGTCATTGTTTGTCCATCTAAAATACTGTGAAACAACACGCTGCCTCATTTGCTGATAACTAAACTGCATTATTTTTCATGCATTTTTGTAGTTAGGCATCAATCCTTCAGAGTTTTAAATATAGTTTTTGACACTTTCACTACTTATACAACAGCTCATCTTAAACGGGCCTGTAGCTGATATTAATTTCTGGTTCTGGTTGAGATAAATGGGGTTTATATTATACAGTGTATTCTAAATGCAGAAAACTGAGAAAAAAATTGACTGAAAGACATAACCTATGCATTTTACACAGCATTTTGTTGGCTACTATTATATAAATGGACATAGCTAACCTGCTAGCCGCCACGTTCTAAATAGGAAGTGAGCATGGACGCACTTCCGACTCCAGCAACTCTGAGTCCAATTCACTTTCAATTGAAAAACTGTCGCCCCTCTCTCCGTAACTGCTGCTGTCAGGCTCGTCATTTTGGTTTTAAAAATGTTGTGTTGTACAAGATCCTGGTATTTTTATTTCACCATTTTGTCTGTAAATCAAGATATGAACATAACAGACAAATCAGGCGCCTTCTTTCCCTGAGGTCACTCCTGCTAGCGTTAGCAACAGGCTTGATTGACAGTGTTGCTAAGCACCCGTCCATCCATCCATTTTCTTCCGCTTATCTGGGGCCAGGTCGCGGGGCAGCAGTCTAAGCAGGGACTCCCAGACTTTCCTCACCCCAGACATGTCCTCCAGCTCCTCCGGTGGGACCCCAAGGTGTTCCCAGGCCAGCTGAGAGACATAGTCCCTCCAGCGTGTCCTGGGTCTTCCCCGGGGCCTCCTCCTGGTGGGACATGCCCAGAACACCTCCCTAGGGAGGCGTCTAGGAGCTGGCTCCTCTCAGTATGTAGGAGCAGCGGCTCTACTCCAAGCGGCTCTAAGCACCCACTCCCTGCTAAACCACCGGTGCAGGCGAAAAGGGGCGTTACCTTCAACAGCCTGGCATTACAGTACATTTTCAAGAGTGAGAATACATCACTGAATAGGTAGAGATTGATGGGAAAGATGTGAAAACAACTGCACTATCCCAGACAGTTGTTTTTGTGTCATGATGCAATATCACAGAGGCAGAAGGGACTAAATGGGCGGGGCTACAGTTCACACTCAGCCAACATGTTCCTCAGCCAAGAGTTAAAATTAGCCCCTTCGGCTTCTCCTCATCTCATCGTCCCCCTCACTCGCCTCAGCCTCACCTCGACCACCTCTAGTGTCCAGGCCTCGGGGGGAAGACATCTCCTAAACATCATCTAACTGGCCACTCCCTTCATCACAATGTCTTCTGCCGGGGTCTGAGCGCCAAAGATAACTCAGTAAAGCTTACTAAGTGTCTGTTATGAGTGTTTGATTTTCCACAAAAAGCGAGAGCGTGACCAGCTGAAAAACAGGTGGCTAATGTTAGCTAGTGCCTGTAATGTTATTTGAGAGGGACTTGTTTAAATGCACAAAGCTCACATTTTGTCGTTCCAGCTAAGTCAGCTCTTTAAGGCCAGACTGTGTTCAAACAAAGTTAACTTGAGTAACAGAATTTCAGAGAGAGCAGTGTCTCCACTCCGCTTTACCCCCATGTTGATGACATCACTTGAATGCTATCAGTTCATAGGTTTAAACTTCCTGTTATATGCAACATTTTGAGGACTTTTCTCGTTCAAATTATATAATATTTTGTTTTAAATTGCTATGACAACAGTCCTAAATATTCATCATTCTGAAACCATGGACAGGATCTTTAAAGATGGTTGAGCAATGGCTGAGCAGTCGGATCCACTGACCCACAGGTTGGCGGTGCGATTCCAGCTCCCACAAATTGATACTGTTGTTGTGTCCTTGGGCAAGAGACTTAGCCCCCCTCACCCCCAGTGTCTGCGTACACCGGCGTATGAATGTGTGTGTGAATGGGTGAGTGGTTCCTTGATGTAAAGCGCTTTGAGTGCCTTGAAGGTGGAAAGCGCTATATAAAAATGTGACCTTTACCATTTACAACTTCACAAACCTGATGCGATGGTGAGTGGTTCTTGATGTAAAGCGCTTTGAGTGCCTTGAAGGTGGAAAGCGCTATATAAAAATGTGACCTTTACCATTTACAACTTCACAAACCTGATGCGATGTGCAGTAGTTTCATTTCACACCGATTGTGTTGTGACAGTGCGCTGAAGGGGGAGTGAGGGGAAGGGGGGTCTCAGAGCGTCAAAAACAAAACAGGAATTTAGCAAACATGTTATTACGTTGTTTTTGGCGAGTATAGCATTTTCAAAACAATAAAAGTTAACATGGTGATCTAAATATGTTATGTGTTATTCATTAATATCCCATAGAAGTGTCTTTGAAATGCTCTGACCATTATATCATTACCAGCACACCACAGCGCCCCTCTGTATGGCATGTTTGAGTCCTAACACACTTAATCAGTGACATCTCTCCCTGCCGTCAGCACCTACGCTCCCAACTTTACCCATTCAACAAACCATTCTCATTTATCCATGTCTCTTTAAGTCCCGTGGTCCAAAACCCCCTGATTTTCCTCTGCTTAAAAGCTCTTTTTTCAGCCGGGAAGAACTCAAAGCTTCTGAGCACAGTAGAGTAACGCATTTTGCCCAATCTTTTGAAAGCCTGTGGAGATGTGTGCCGATGTGGAAGAAGGCTAACACTTTAGTAAAACAAAACAACAAAGTCTATGAATGTGCGCGCTGGTTTACGGGAGAAGGCAGGCTAGCAGAGTGCATGGAAAAGGTTGGCTGCCTGTAATTATTTTGTCAGTCAAAGAACACGGGCGTCCATTTAAAAACTTGTGCCGGCAGCGAAATCTGCTCTAGCGCGAAAAATACAACATGTAATTTATCACAGGCTTTGATAGGACCCACCACAGCAGCAGCAGCAGGTTTGTTCGTAAAAAGCTCCCCTTTTTGACAATGAGATTAGACAGAATTTGGGAACCTAAACAAAGTGATTATTAAAGATGCACTGCGGAACTTTCTAGTGTGGGGTCCATGCCAACTAACTGTTCTCTGTGGAGATGTCAGCGCTTTGCTTAGAAGGTTCCATTGTATAGCTTTAAAAGTGCATCTAGCATTTCTGTCAGTTCTTTCTAAATGTGAGCAGGGGGTCGCTTCTCCGGAGATCTGACCTATAACTTGGCCTGGTGTCTCCATGGTAATTAAGTAGTTCATTTTAAACGGCTTGTGGTGGTCCAAAGTTATTCCTCACTTACCTTATGCTTTCTGAGCATCTAAATTATGCTAATCATGTGCTTATGCTATTCAGATTTTTTAAAGGCCAGAGTGGAGTTTTGCCCTGACGGTAATTCTAACAACTAACATGCTAATTGTGCACTTCCTGATTCTTGGAAGATAAAACACTATATAGATCCAGGCAGTATACAGTATACAGAGCACCAGAAAAGTTACATCGTGCACCTTTAGCACCATGGCTTCTGAGCGTAGTAATATTTCCTATATAAATGTTAAATGTTGATAACAGATATACTTATTCATGCTAACACTTCTACATCTCAGCACTTTCAATTCTACTTATGAATTTTAATCCAGTCCTTCATTTTCGCTTTAAATCGAAACTAGCGAGCGCTTTCTCATTATGTGAACGCAATCTATCGACGTTGTGAGCTGAAATGGCTCTGGAATTGCTTCTACACTCTCAACAATTTCCACTCGGAACCAAAGAAATCCTTTTGGACCAATCGAAAGGCTTCATCCGGAGTTTGTGACACTCGCATCAGACGGTCAATAACAACTTATGGGCTCTGTCAAAACTCAAGGTGAGTGCCAGGTGAGTGGGCAGGATTTCACGGCTTCTAATTTCCCATACGGCAGGTTTAGTGTCAATATCATTCAGCAAGCTATTACTGCACCGCCATGGTATATGCTAAATAGATGTCATTTAAAAATCTATGTATTTATTTACTACAAATGTTTATAACTTTTTGTGAAGGAGACTTGATTAGACTCTATTTCTGGGTATCGGCTTTCTGTTATATGCAGTATTTTGAGGACTTTTTTCCCATTGAAAAGATATTTAGCTTTATAGAGACATATTATGCATTCTACTTTTGCAGAACAAGCAAGGTGATGGTTTATGGACGTAAAAAGTGGCCAGGAGTGATACCTGTGATGTAACAATCCGGGCAAAATGCAAATGCAGCATTTTTGAGTGCTCAGAGAAGAGAAGACGACTTTGGGTTCTTTGATTAACTAAAGCGTGAATGTAGCAAAATACAACTCCAGTAATGTATTTGATGAGGGATAACAATATAACATGGTTAAAAGCACAAAAAAGTGCTTATCTGGGGCCAGGTCGCAGGGGCAGCAGTCTAAGCAGGGACTCCCAGACTTTCCTCACCCCAGACACGTCCTCCAGTTGAAACTAGATACTCATTTGAGCAGATATCAATACTAAAAAACTGAACCCTTTCTGAACAGCTTTAGAATAATATTGAGCTGCATCAGAACAAATATAAGACACATAGACTAGTACACGCCCATGGACCACTATGGAACCTACTGGACGACTGAGGGATTACACAAATGTAAGACCACATGGTAATATAAAAGAAGTACTGCCATTTAATGCTGAAAAACACATTCTAGTGTCTAAATAAAGAGTGTTTTTTATTATCATTGTGGCGCCGGAATCAGTATCGAGTATTGAGTCTATTCCTTAGTAGTAGAAATGTACTGTGACAACACTACTTGGCGTAATATGTGTTCTTTAATTCAAATGTACATGCTAAATTGTCATTATTATAGGTTTCAGTTTTCTGTTATATGCAGCATTTTGAGCACTTGTTTTCCATTCAAAAGATACAATATATTGCTTTAAATTGTTAATTGCTATGGCAACAGTCCGAATGTGTAATCATTTTGAAACCCATGGATAGCTGTATTATTTATCAATTAGGAATAAGGTTAGGTGCTTTAGGAAAACGTGATTAAATTTGTGGAGTATTGGCATTTGAGACTACACTGAAACATTACAAATTATGTGCATTTCATAACATGTTTGTAGAGGTTTAAACCATGTTCTGTTGGTGTGTCCTTAGGCAAGACACTTTGCCCAGCGCACCTAGTATGGATGTGATGTGCGAGTGGTTTGTGGTGGTCCGAGGGCAAAGGTTATTTCTTTCTTCTGAAACGTTCTTGGCTATATCCACCCGTCACTCAAACTATATTACAGAAGTTGACCTACTTGTCGACTTCTAAAAACAATAGCGGATAGCGCCAAAGTTGCTAGCTACGCTGTGGAAGAAATTTGAGCTCTGTCTGAGATCATCAAAACAAGTCCAGTGTACGGGCTTTAGAAACACAGAGGAGCTACATGGGCTATACCAATGACATATAGGAGAAGGGGGCAAGTGTTTTGCTTCATCAACCCTGTACATATTTTTTCCCGCTTTTATTTGAGCAAAATGTGTCTTGCCCAGTACAGATATATGTCGTATAAGCAGCTCTTGAGGTCAAAATACGTCTGCTGTGTACTGTCTGTATCTAATTATAAATTGTTTAATTGTCTGAAAAGCAGGACTGTGCGGGTAGCATGCTAGTTGTTGTTAGCATTACCATGACGGCCAAACTCTGGTCTCTGAAAGTTATAAACTCATTGTGGTGAATAAATTGGATGCTCAGAATGCATAAGGTAAGTGAGGAATAACTGCAAACAGTTTGAAATAAACTAGTTCTTTTTTTAATTCAGTAAAAATCAAGTACAGCTCCTTTAGAATCACTTTTCTGTGTCCATGGTGTTATTGTAAAGCACTTCGGTACTTGTACGTCTCTTTAAACGCGTATAATGACAAGTATTCATGCTTTTCACGTTTGATTGTTGGAATAGTACCTGTTTTAAATATTTATCATAGTATCATAGTTACACCAGTCAAGTGGCAGTTTACGATAAAAAGCAGGAAGTAGTGCTGTATCTGTATGATTCCATGGAATAGTCTATTTATTGGCATTGTGTAAATTAGATCTTTGGCCTTTGTTTACGATATTGCTGCTAAGTAACAGTTATGGAGTTACCTTCAAAGCTGCTGCCCAAAATTATAACCTACCCAAATAGGCTCTGTGCACAGGAACACGCTAGCTAGCTCACTGTGTCTCAAAGCTAACAGTCACTTTTATTAAAATCGGAAAACATAAAGTAAACAACCTATTAAAATTCAAATTAATCAAAATAAAGACTACCCAATTATTTTTATGTGTAAAATACTTCAGTTTGTGCCGTTGTTTTAATATTTATTATGCCTCAAAATTAGCATTAGCATTGAGACACAAACATCTCTTTCTAAACACAGAAGTGTCCTCCAGTGAAGTATTCATTTTTATTTGTGTAGTTTTTAACATGTTGTCAGTGACATCCACCCGCAGCTCTCTGTCCACTGCCTTATCTTTAAATATTTATTAATTTTAGCGTGACTCAAGAAAAAACCCATAGAGATAAAATTGGACAGGAAGTAGTGACGCTAACAGAGCAGTTCCGGGCGCTATTGTGCACAGAGCTTATTGTCAAACTAGTGAAAAATATGCAAGATATTTGGAAAAACCTTAACTACAACAAGCTAACTGGTGAAATAGTAAGCCTGTCGTATACAGTCAGGTGCTTTAATCCTGTATCCGGTTGTCAGATAGTGATATATGATCGTTAAAATGCGATAGTGCTTGGGATGCAGTTTGTTGGTGGGCGTGTGTGTTTTGTATTCGGCTCACAGCTTCATTGTTCTGTCTCTGCTCCCGTGTCGTCTCTCACATCTCCGCTCTACTCCCTTGTTTACATCTTCTTATTATTCTGTCTGCTTTTATTTAGCTCTCTCATCCGCACAGAGACTCAAGCAGAACTAAAACAGGTGTACATTCAGACAGGTATAAAACAGGACCACAGAAAGGACAAAAGCAAGCATCAGGTAGAACTAGAGTAGATGTAAACCAGCTAGGGTTGTCAAAAGTATTGAAAATCAGATATTATTTGATACTAAAACCGGTATCGAAACTAGATACTCATTTAAACATGTATTGATACTAAAAAAAACGGAAATGAACCTTTCCTGAATAGCTTTACAATGATGTTGAGCTGTATCTTTCACAAGTATAAGACACATAGACTAGTACACGCCCATGGACCACTATGGAACCTACTGGACGACTGAGGGATTACACAGATATAAGGCTGCATGGTAAGAAGAAAGTACTATTTTTTATGCTGAAAATCCCATTCTATTGTCTAAAGAAAGAGTATATTAACTATCTATTCCTTTGCATCGAAATTGGGTTTGAACTTTTAGTATCGTGACAACACTAAAACCAGTACACAGCAAGACTAAACAAGAAGTATATCCAATTTAAACTACTAAAGCAAGTCTAGAACTTAAGAAAGTCTGTACCAGGACCACTACATCCGAATCAGGGCTAAACCAGGACTACACAAGGTCCAAACAAGGTCTCAATCAAAACTTAACCAGAGTGCCACCATCCAAACCAAACTCAAGATCTGGAGATGGGTTCTTAGGTTCAAATTTCATGCAAAACATGTGCGAATGAAACAAAACACAACTCCATGTATGTTGTTTATGAGGTAACAATATTATAACAAGGCTTAAAGCTCACAAGTCAATTTAGCATAATATAGGACCTAAACCAGGTCTATAACGAGACTAAACCCTGGACCACAGCTCTTATAGAACCTGTATATGTCATAAATTGCGTGTACAGCCTGCATCCATCCTTCCTAATCTCCTCTCCTACCTCCTCCTTCATCTCCGCTCGCTCCTTTTCTACCCCCGTCCCCCTCCTCCCTCTCCTCCCCCGGGCCCCTGTAAATGTATGAGGCGCGAGGGGCCGTTTCTCCTCTGTTTATCTCCCCTCGCGCTGAATGAAATAGTACGACTCCAGCTAAATGTTTCATCCAGGGCTTTCATGTGCGAATATTTGACTAGCACGCTCGCTAACACCCTCTCTGTACGACAAGGTTAGGGGCTGATCAAAAGTGATGAAAAGTGTTCTGCCACTACTGAGGGAGGGTGGGTAAATATAC
The DNA here is from genome assembly GCA_000787095.1 of Periophthalmodon schlosseri. Lineage (NCBI taxonomy): Eukaryota > Metazoa > Chordata > Actinopteri > Gobiiformes > Gobiidae > Periophthalmodon > Periophthalmodon schlosseri. The sequence continues at coordinate 12,926 of KN476385.1, forward strand.
AGGCAGGCTGGTGCAATACAGACGGGAGATTTGGCGGAGTGGTTGGGAACAAAAGGGATGAGTGGAGCTCTTAAAGTTGCAAAGAAATCTGTTTTTAAAATTTGGGCAGTTGGTGAAAAAACAGCAAAAACAAACAAAAAAATAAATTAAAAAAAACATTAAAGTTATTTATTATATCCACCTGCCACTTGAAGAAGACATATTGTGCTTGCGTCTGCTATATAGGTATAATCTATGACATCTATGGATCGTTGTGTTATAATTTGGACACTTTAAATTGCAATATTGATTTAAAATGATTTAATAAAAGTGAGTATCACAGATTAAGAAAATAAAACTGGAGAACGAATAAACGTTACTCAAACATGCACAAATCACTCTAAATGCAACTTCCAGAGGGCAAACGAAAAGAGTAACTATAACATGGTTAAAAGCTCTAAAAAGACGATTTTGCATAAGAGGTCTTAAGGACGTTCACCTGTTCATTATAAAGTCTAAAAACAATAGCAGATAGTGTCAAAGTTGCTAATGCTAAAATGGTACTAAAATATGTCCAGATCTAGACTAACCCAAACCATGTACTAGGTCTAAACAGGATTAATTAACTCTGTGTAATGTCTAAAAATCTAGGAAATATACAGCAAAATCTATAACCATATTGCAAGAAAAGAAATACTGAAGGTAAACATTTCCTTGGACCTTGTGTGCGGATCCTGCAGGAAAATCTGAAATCAGCCATATCCGACCACTGTAAGAGACAACGCTACATCATGGACTGGAATAATACCAACCTAATACCAGTGTCATCGGTGCTAAAGGGAACAAATACCAGCGCTGGACCAGAGAGGCCACTGAGATCTGCAAACGAGGTCCAAGGAGAATAAATCGAGACAAGGGAGTGTACACCTTATCACACACATGGGATGCAGTTCTGGAGAAGGTGTCAGACAGTAGGGGGCATAACCAAATAAAGCAGCCTGTTGTCTCTGGCTCCAATTCACTTTACACTGACAAACTGTTGCCCCCCTCACCGTAACTGCTGCTGTCAGACTCGTCATTTTGGTCTTAAAAAGTTCATATTAACTCGCTCTACATGATCCTGGTATTTCAGTATCAGCTGCCTTCTTTCCCCAAGGTCACTCACACTAGTAACAGGTTTGATTGACAGCGCCCGGCTCCTGCCAAACCAGCGGTGCGGGTGGGAACGGGTGTTACTTTGAACAGCTTCGCTCTAGATTGGCTCTTTAGATGATACTCGCAGTATCATATGGAACTTGGCTCCAAGTTCACCCCTATAACTGCTCTAGCCTCGATGAGCTTCATTTGACTGGAGCCGAACGCTATGGGTGACGTCACACTCACTTAGTCCACTTCTTATACAGTTTATGGTTACTACACCATCACGTGACACTTCTGTGGAAGGTTAAAGGAAGTAGCCGAAACATGTAAAGCAGGTAAACAAGCTCTCCTGTCTGACAAAAAGAATCACTATTTTTAAGTTATTTTATTTTTGTTTAAAGGAAATAAATGCTGTTTTCAGTCTCTGCACTGGTATCGGTTCATATCAGGTATTGGCAGATCTTCCCATAATATTCCGATTGTCACCAGAATGGATTTGAGTTCAACATAAGGCCCTGTATATTTATAACACGACTATACTTAATGAAGTGTGGAGTTCATATATTGTAATGTATATGGCTCTTGTAGCAGCCAGCACTCTGCTCTAAATGTACGATCTCTCTCACTTGGAACATACTGCAGATTTGGACGCCAGTTTTTTCAGTCTTATAATATATTTGGGTTTATCATAATGTGTGCAGTTTGTTTGACTTGGCTCCTATTGCACACTGCACAGACAGGCTCTAAATCATAAAAGACCTGATGTATGGGGTTTGTACATGGACCTACAGTCAGAGGGGATGCATTTGAGGAATTAAAGAGTCCAATATTTGTTGAGGTTTAAAGGGCCCATATTACGCTTGTTTTCTCATCAAAAACATATCCGGCGTTGTGTTTTGTTTCATTCACACATGTTAACACACAAATCTTGTATATTTAGACTGGGTTCTTCTCTCAGGCAGAAAACACTCTGTTCCACCTTGTGATGTCATATGTAATACAGGAAGTGCTCTACTGTGTTTTTAACCTTCATACACCTTCACTACAATCATTTGGATGATTTCAGCTCTCGAATTGCCGATCTCTACTTAACTAAACTTGAAAACTACCACTTCATGACATCACAAGGTGGAACAGAGCATTTTGAGCTTTGGAGATGTAGACAGATTAATAATGTGGGATTATTCAAACATGTGTGAATGAAACAAAACGCAACTCCAGGTATGTTTTGATGAGGTGTGGGATTATTCAAACATGGGTGAATGAAACAAAACGCAACTCCAGGTATGTTTTGATGAGGTAACAAAGTTCTAACATGGCTTAAAGCTCACAAGAGTCAGTTTTGCAAAATATATGACTTTTAAAGCAAGTCATGTTTTATCATGGAAAAAAGAAACCCGGAGATGTGTTTTGTTGCATTCACATATAGTACATCTTAATCATTCTGTCTCCTTCTCAAGAGCTCAAGACACTCTGTTCCATTTGATGATGTCACAAGGTGGTGCTGTCTTTTTCCAGCAAGTGCTTCTCTGTGTTTATAAAGTCCATAGCTTCCCTTTTTCATCTGAAAGCTCAAATTGCCTTCACTTCAAAGATAATTAGTAAATATCATATTAATATTCACTTAGTCTCTCCAGTTTATACAGTCTGCTGCTAAATAAATATCTTGCCAAGTTATTAAGTAGAGCCGCAAGATTAAAGGACCCATATTAGGCTATTTTCTGATCTATGCTATAATGTTGTTTTCCTCATCACATTCATTCACATGTTTAACACACAACTCCTACATATTTAGGTTGAGTTTTTCTCTCAAACAGAAAACATTCTGTTCCACCTTGTGATGTCATGTGGTAATACAGGAAGTGCACAACTGTGTTTTTAAACTCCATACACCTTCACTAGAATCATTTGGATAATTTCAGCCCTGGAACTGCCAATCTCTACTGAACAAAAGGTAGAAGGTAGCTGTTAACTTGAAAACTACCGCTTCATGATATCACACAGTGGAACACAGTAATCTGAGTTTTGGAGATGTAGACAGACTAATAATAAAAGATTACTCAAACATGTGTAAATGAAACAAAACACAACTCCAGGTATGTTTTTGAAAGGGAAACGACATTATAACATCGATCAGAAATACCACAATATGGGTCTTTTAATCCTTACTAGGGTTGTTAAAAGTATCGAAAATCAGACCCTAATCTATACTAAAACTTGTATTGAAACTAACTATCTGAGCTGAACAAGTATAAGACCACACAGACTAGTATACGCTCATGGATCACTATGGACTGAGGGATTGCACAGATATAAGGCCACATGGTAATATGAAAGAGTAATATAATATTTCAAGTTGAAATCACATTCTACAGTCTAAATAAAGACTGTTTTTTTTTTTATTATTATCAATGTGGTATCGGAATCGGTATTGTCCATTCAGGAGCTGGAGTCTATTCCTTAGTATCAAAACTTGAAATTTTAGTATTGTGACAACACTACTCCTTACTACCATGAGATTATATCTTATTGCATCTTATTAAAATGTGATCTTTTTTCCTACCTACCTTACTTATATGAATCTTCGATGTTAAAAAAAATGTAATCAGTAAGCACTAATGAGAAAGGTAGGACAAATATTTAAACTGATGCCATCCACTAGAAGAGCGCTCCAGCTGGTCTACCATATACTTAACAGAGTGTGCTAACATGTGCTTCTACATCTGCACCATCCATAAGGAGCAGTGTTAAAGCCCAGCCTGGATTTAAACCTGAGCTCCAAGTAAATGGAGGCGCACTTGTAGCTATAGCAACAAGTGACAAGCAGCAGGAGTGACGAGGTAAATGTATGTATGTAAGGAGAGAGAGAGAGAGAGAGACTGACAGACAGAGAGAGAGAGAAAGAGAGAGAGAGAGAGAGAGAGAGAGAGAGAGAGAGAGAGAAAAAGAGACACAAACAGAGAGAGAGAGGACGAGAAACAGGCAGAGACAGAGAGAGAGGAAAGACAGAGAGACTCTGACAAAGGGAGCCAGAGAAAGGGAAAAGATAGAAAGAGAGAGTGGCAGAGAGAGAGAGAGAGACAGAGAGAGAGAGGCAGAGAGAGAATGAGACAGAGGGAGAGATGAAAGACAGAGAGAGGCATACAGACAGAGAGAGACAGAGAGAAAGGAGAGAGAGAGAGGGAGGGAGAGACAAAGAAAGAGAGAGGCAGAGAGAAAGGCAGAGACAGAGGCAGAGAGAGAGAGGCAGAGAGAGAGACAGAGAGAGAGGTGGGGAGAGAGACAGACAGATAGAGGAGCAGAAGGAAAGACAAAAAGAGAGAGAGAACGAGACAGGAAGAGATGAAAGACAGAGTGAGACATACAGATAGAGAGAGACAGAGAGAAAGGAGAGAGAGAAACAGAGGGAAAAAGAGAGGGAGGGGGACAGACACAGGAAGAGAGAAAGAGAGAGACAGAGAGCAAAGAGAGGACAGGGAAGGTGGAGAGGGAGACAGAGAGAAACCGAGAGAAAGAGAGAAACAGACAGAGAGACAGGTAGAGAGAGTGACAGAGAGAGACAGAGAGCGACAGAGAGAGACATCCAGGGAGAGAGAAGGAGAGAGGGACAGAGAGAGACTTTGACTTTCCAATGCATTTATTGCAAGATCATTCTAGCCACATGAAATGACATCTAAAAGCCATAATTAAAAAATATTAAAAATTCAGGAACAGGCTTCCATCTCTCACTTCACACAAAACCCCTCCCACCGCCCACACCCACACAAAGCCCTCCAGCGCCCCCATCAGACGGCTGTACACAAACACTACTCTGAGCTGGGAGATAGAGAGAGAGAAAGAGAGAGACAGTTTGCTTACTTCCATGGTCCCGGACGGTGAAGTTGGAGCTGGGGCTGGCCAGGCCGAAGCTGAACCTGGCCGGCTGCTCATCCTTATCTGTGGCTCTCAGGGTCCCCAGCACCTGAGGAAGAGGAAGAATGGAGGCGAAGAGGGAGGGGAGGGAGACAGAGGTGAGCAGAGGTGAGGAACAGAGGAGTGAGACAGACAAGAGATAGAGAGAGAAGAGGTCAGAACTTTTGAAAACTGCATCGAAGCCAAATGTGTGTTTGTGTGTGTGTGTGTGTGTGTGTGCATGCGGGGTCCACAGGGAAAAAAATAGCATATGCAGTAATTACCATAAACAAATGATGACTTGTTGGACGAGTGCTGAATGTAAAGACACAGAGAGGCCCAAAACACACACTGTAAAAAGGCTTAAGTTTGTACACTGACCTAGACTTACCTCAGTCTGTAATTGCTAATATAAACACCAGCTAGAAGTTAGCACAGTTGAAGTGGGGATTATTCAGGTCACATTATAATCATGAGAACAAAAAATCATCATTCTGTACATTTTAGAAACACAATTAAGTCATTTGAATTCAATCTGTACCTCAAAAAATAAACCCAAATGTGAAGTGCTTTTATCTGGCATCTTGGGCAGCTTTTCAGTTTGTGGGTTTGCTTCATTTAGAGCTCATTTTATCCACTTCTCTGTCCTACTTTGGATAATTTCCTGTTTACAATTACAGTGGAAATTATGTAGTCCACTTTTAGACCTGGTTTAGCTTGAGATTAGACCTGGAATTGTCATGTTATAGACCTGGTGGTACTCGGAAAGCCAGATATTTGAAGTTGGGTGGAGTTGTTTTTGTCAAGCCATGTTTCGGTTAAAAACATAAAGTCAAGATTAAATGCAGAAATAAAATCATTAATTAAAACTGATTTGTTACATAAAGATCTGACATTGAGCACAGCAAGTTTCAGATTACTTTCAGTAGGACTGGATGTTATCTTTTTACAGGGAATGTGAACTAAATGCACTAACTAACTGCAGATATAGGTCCATCACAGGGCCTCAGTCTGATATTATCTTTATCATGACTGTATGTCCTGGGACAGCAGAGGCCCTGTGTGTCCTAGCTCTTGGTTATTACAGCTGTGGGGGAAGGCAGGGAATGGCAAGCAGGGCGGAGTTTGGGTGAAGGATGAGGGGGGATAGCTGGTAGGGGCTTTGGTGCTGAAACAGGCACAGTTTTGTACAAGAAGAGCTCAGCATAGTTGATGCCAGAACTTTTGATCGTGCTATATTAGGTGTGAGGAAAGACTCCCGGGCCTAGTTGCCAAAACATTACTGCTTCACTGTAAATAAAGCTCACTTTTTACATTTTTTTTTTTTTTATTTTCGCCATTAAATCTGAAAATCATCAGTATCAAAAGTATCAACCATCATTCAGGGAGGTTAGCTACACTTAATATATTTGACTTCTTGAAACCAGCTCTTCAAAATCAGACAGTAAATGTATAGACTTGTGTATGTGTAGAGGTACAATTCCCACAGCTCATTATCACCGCACACATGTCTTAATAGTTTTTCTCATCTGTCTTATTTAGCTCTCGTACCACTTACTTGAGAAAATAAAAGCATACATTTGTACTGTAACATTACCTAAGGCCATGGAACTGATAAACCACATTATAAACATATGCATTGATATTTATGGGATTTCACTGTGTGCTTACCGTGTTAGTTTCGTCGTTTTCACATAAAAATATGTCCTCGGCGATCAGCTCTGGTTTGTTGTCGTTAATGTCCTGAACGTTGATCTCCACTTTGACAAATGTCTCCAAACCTACATAAAACATAGAACGTAATTTGTACCAATTTGGACAATATTTCAACAAGACAAGGTTTAAACAGACACGTATTAATGAGTGAACTTCGGTGCTTAGACCCTGGCAGGTAAAGATGTCAGTGCTGTGATGTAGTAAGAGAAGAAAAGGCTGAAGAGGCTGGTGATTCTGCTGCTGGGATGGAGAGAGACAGAAATAGATGGTCCAATGAAAAGTTCACAATGGATGAATGCTTAGAACCTTGCAGGTAGTGACTTCAGTGATACACTTAGAAGAGGAGTGGCTGAAGAGGCGTTTCTGCTGCTGTGGTGGAATTAGAGGAGAGACAGACATAGATACAGAAAAAATCTGAAAACTGCTATGAATAAATGGATAAACATTTGTGCGTAGACTCTGGCAGGTAGAGATGTCAGTGATGAAGAGGAAGATGAGTTTGATCTTGATGACAAAGACACTCAACTACAATTGAAATTCCAAACGCGGCTATCAGACCTAGAAGCCCGCACCCGCAGAAATAATATCCAAATTCGTGGGATTGTTGAGGGAGTTGTACAAGTATTTGCACAGGACTTTCTAAAGTCTGATGGGGCAGTGACACCATGGTGTACAACAGCATGGAGGAAGCCACGAACGACCTGAAGAGGAAAGGGCTTTTGCAGGCGGGAGCGGAAAGCACAGCGACTTTGGCTACTTCTCCCAGACCAAGAAAACCCATGTGGGAATCTGCACGTGTAACAAAGGGTTGGAACAGAAAGGAGCTGACGAGAAGCATCCAGGAAAAGCTGAGGGCGTTGAAACGAGGCATCATCTGATCCAACGGACAATCTACTACGCAGTAAAAGAGGGTAATCAATTTTACATCTGATAACTGAAACACTACATCACTGGCCATCAGGGGAATTGCTTCCTCACTATGCGCTGCCACAATGGACACAAGATGGAGGGAGGCAGAACTGCGAGGGGTCCCCTGGTCCCCAAGGATCCCCTTCCCAACTTTGAAGGTTCACTTATTCTTCACTTCTGGATTTCATGTATGTTTTATGTTCTGGTGTGTTCTTGTCTTGTTTCTTTTTCTGCAGACCCATGTGTGTTTATCAGAGCATCTACAGATTTACATGTGTAGTCTGTACCTTTCGTTGATGGTGGTTAAACAGCAATATACAGTGATCACTCTTAACGTAAATGGTTTACATAACGTAAAAGAAGCAAAGTCATTGCTAAAATGAAAAGAGAAAAAATGATATAATTTTTTTGGACAGAAACTCATCTTTCTGCCACAGAGCATCAAAAGATACGCAAAATGGGTTTCAATAATATGTACTACTCATCATTTAGAGTCATTCTAGCGGAGCCATTTTGTTACCAAATAGAGTGAACTTTCAGTGCACATCTCTGACTAGTGACAAGGAAGGACGTTATATATTAGTTAAAGGATATATAGACGATAAAGAAGTGACTTTGTTAAACGTGCAGAGACCTCCAGGCAAAGTCAAATGCATGATTAAGAACATTTTCCATCTCATTGCAACAGAAATATCAGGTGTGCTTATAGGCCGAGGTGATTGGAAAGCCTGTCTCAGCCCTTTTATAGATTCCTCCAGTAAAATCGGCTCTATCTAGATGCTTTATATTGTTTGTATTTTGAAAGCAATAAAAGCTTGAAAATACTCATAAAAATAAAAGTTTGAAAAAAAAGTAAAGGAGAATGGTGAAATGAATAATTTCACAGATAAACTTCGGGCGCTTAGATCCTAACAGGTAAAGACTTTCAAAACAATAAGAAAAGGAATAGAAAGCGATAGAGATGCTGGGGAGACTAATAATTCTGCTGCTGCGGTGAAGATGCACAAAACACATTCATAGGTTTCAACTTCCTGTTATATGCAACATTTTAAGGACTTTTTTTCTATTCAAAAGATTAATATTTTGTTTTAAATTGTTAACCGTTATGGCAACGGCCCTTATTTCTCATTATTCTGAAACCCACAGATAGCTAAAACTGCAGACAGTATGTAAGAGGGGGCAGAGAGTGCACTAATATGAATGACCAAAAAGTAATGAGGAAATACAGGCTTCCTTAGATTTTTTTAGGATATAGCAAATACATAAAAGGTTATTGTCTCCACTCTATGTTAGAATGAAGTCAGCAGAAAAAATAGGGGTGAATTTGAGGGGCTTATAGGAACTCAAGATAAATTACCCCGGGAGTGTTTTTCTTTGCTTTGTATATTTCTTTTTATTGGCCAGAGACCCGAGGAAAATGTTCGACAATTTCCCCGGCAAAGACAGTCGTAAAAACAGGTATTAAGGTGATTTATGTGGATCCTAAATGGTGATAAAGCATTCTGATGTGCAAAGTCAAACCATAAATGAATGACTATGTGTTAGAATGAGACTTGCAAATGGCTCAAACTGAAATGAATTTTTACGAAACTCAAAAACAACATAAAAAGCACGTTGTGAGATATAAAGGTTTCCTGCTTTTCTTAAAGTATATGTCCTGGCAGGGCAGCCATTTTGTGAAATTGTAAAAACATTTTTCAAATTTAGTATTTCATAAATGGAGGTGCAAAACAGACAACGTACTCTGCCCAAGGACAAAAGTAAACTCTCGATTGGGGTTTGAACTGCTAAATTTCAGGTTGTCATCCAATTGTTCTGAGTTGAGACAAATCCAACAGCCTGGTTTACATTTATAAGCAAAAAGGTTTTATATTTTAAAGAGGGGGTATTATGCAAAATTAACGTTTTTTGTTTTAGCTTTCTACCACGTTATAAGGTTGTTCTCTCATCAAAAACACACCTGAAGAGGTTTTAGATGTCATCCAAGCATCTTTGATTAATTTTGTGATATCTCCCGGACTTAAGGCCACATGAAAGCTATGCTAACAGAACCATGGATTTGTTGTGAACACAATTTGACTATAGAATGAGTCTGGTGATGGTTTATGGTCTTAAAAACTGTGCAGGAGTCTGGATTTTTACCTTTGACGCAACAATTTGGGCAAAATGCAAACAGAGCATTTTTGAGTGCTCAGAATGATGAAATGAACAAGGTTGAATGAAGCAAAATACGACTCCAGATATGTATTTGATGAGGGAAAATATCTCATGCATGGCAAAAAAAAAAAAAAAACTTTAACAAGAAATAAATGAGATCGCAATAACCTGATGTAAGTGAATGTTGGTAATCTCAAAAAGTTATCATAAGTTATTCTACATTCAAAAGTTATTCTTGACACAATATTTGCAAAGATCTTTCAGATAAGCACCACCCACGTCCATATCTTTATAATGCAGTTTGTGCTGAGAAGACGCTCTTGATGATCAAGTCAGATTTGAAGATTTAAAGAGGCTATTCGTTTGCTGCTTGTCACGTTCTCGTACATTGGCTTTCAGATCTGCTTTACATTGATGTTCTTTTGCGAGTGCATCTTCTTGAACTCTATCTTTAGCTCAAAAGAGACACTGTATACAGGGACCTTGTCAGATTATGGTTCTCTTAAATATTAAGGCTTCAACATTGACTAAAACAAGATTTATGTGGGTGAAACCAAATGCAATGCTTTACTTTAAATGGTAGATCTTATAAAGGGTAGAATGATATTTAAAGGTGCAGTATGTAACTTTTCTGGTGGAGGGCCTGCCACCAGCTTGTTTCCATGGAGATGTTGCCGTTTTGCCAAGAATGTTCCACACTATAGGAGTAAACTTCATGGAGACAGCAGGTGATGTCTCCAAACCAAATTACAGGTCAGATATGAAGAGAATTGCCTCCGCACACACTAAGAATGCATCTTTATCAAGGTATTTGCACAAAAAGATTAATTTAACGCCATGCTGTGGAACATTCTAGGCAAAGCAATAGCATTTATCATGGAGACAAGCAGATGGAATCAACATTTTTGATAAGATATTTTGGGAAAAAAAGGAAGGAATGCACCCTAGTTAGATATATGTCGGACTAATATCTTTGCGTTTCAGATGGATTTATAATAAAAAAATGTTCTTCAAAACAAATTTTTGGTTTAGTGCCTGATAATGCTTTATAATGGAGGATGCCTCATGATACATTTAACAATTCCCTGTATAAATATAAGTAACACTGATAGAACAAAGCGCCCTGGTCATATCCTTGTCTGTGCTTCCAGGTACTGAGGCGGCGTGAGGCGTTTATAAAAACCCCTGCTAATACATTCCACTCTCTTTCCATAATAAATGTGGGCTTGTTGTGAACAGAAAGCAGATGCTCTGAATGGGAGTGTGAAGATCTATTGTCTGAGGAAGTGAATTCATAAAAGCTGTGTGCCTTTGGGTGACGTACCGCTCCCATCCTCCTGCGCTTTGACTTGAAACATGTGTGTGGCCTCCAGCTCGCGGTCCAGGGGCCTGACAGTGGACAGCACACCAGTCTTGGGGTTGATGGAGAACGGGCAGTCTGGATCCAAGATGGAGTATCTAAAAATGATAAACAGTGTGGCGATTGGTTTAAAGCAGTGGGAGCATTTTTATTGTATGTGCTTCTAGGGATTCTGTCATACTGTGAGTACCAAAATTGTTATATACAACCGTTTATAGACAAAGGAATCATATATCTGCAGTCGATGTCTCGCTGAGGAGTCAGGCAGTTCAAATGAGGCCAAAATTAACAGATGGACAGTTGAGATGCAGCTAGGAGTAAGTAGCCTGTCCAGATTAGTCCATTAGTTAACTTCTTCAAAGAAAATAAGTAATAATTAATCACAGGGGGGAAAGTAACTCATTACAAATACTCACATTACTGTAAATGAGTAAGGTTAAGCGGGAATCCCATTCATTTCAATGGGGAATCTGATATAAACTTGTACCATTTGTGTACAATGTTCAATGTTCATGTGATCAACAAGTCAACACTGCACTGATTCTCTGGCAGCTTTAAAACGGCTCTGGAGTCTATATAGAACTTATTTACTGTCAAGATCGGCAGCCCCATGCAAAATAATACAACCCGAATGACGATGGCGGCGCCCACGGTAACATCCGGAATAAGGTGAATATCTACAAACACATAAGATCACTGCCTGCTCTGATTGGCTTGAGCGCAGAGAATATGTGGATTGTGGTTTAAATGAATAAATTAAGCTTTATATTGTTAAATTCAAATAAAATACTGAAAAAATGCTGTAAAAATTCTATTAAAAGTAACTAGTACTCTGAGTATTATTTTTCATGTGTATTTACTTAAGTACAGTTTGTAAACAGTACTTGTATTTGTAATTGAGTAAATTTTTGCCATGTAACTGTACTTTTACTTGAGTACAGATTTGCTGTACTCTTTCCACCATTGACTAATTATAAGAAGTTAACTAAATAAACTGGATTAAACTGATTGTCCCTGGCAGTCGCTTCTTTATTGTTCTCAACCGACAAAATGCTTATACAATTTATAGGCAATTTCATTCAGACACATAGTTTCCAAAATATGTCTGAAGTAAAATTAGTTTTTCTTTACTTGAAGAAATGCAATTCAGGTTCAGGCCATTTAAAATGCAAATTCTCAAGTATTCTCCCGGGGTTCCCATACACATTCTTTTTGTGACGATATAATAGAAACCTACCGTATCATATTCTTAGCCTTGTCTGGGTCAGTGGCTGTGACGGTGCCGATGTTCTGCACGATTTTTTCCTCCTCCACAGCGAAGTTGTAGCTGGGCCTGGAGAAAACTGGGGGCTCGTCCACGTCCAAAACATTTATGGTAACCTGTCCATTCATAAATCACAAACAAACGAATGAATAAATAAGTACTTAAATAAATAAATGTGTAATCCCTCAATCGTCCATATGTGTAGAGTTTATAAAAGTTTTGTGTATCAATGCTAATGCTAACACTAATGCTAATCTTGCAGCATAATAAAGATTAAAATAACACACAAACTGAAGTAATCTGCATATAAAAGCCGTCATTACTTTAAGAAGGGGTATTATGCAAAATCTATTTTTTGAGCATTCTACTATGCTATAATGTTGTTCCCTGAAGAGGTTTTAGATGTCATCTATACATGTTTGAGTGTTTTAGCAATCTCTCCTGGGCCCTATTCGAATCCTCCTTACAGTTAGCTGTAAGATTCTGTCCAATGCTCCGCCCACAAGCCTACGTCACCCATGCTCCCACACAACTATTCTCCATAAATATACAAAAACATGATACAAAACTGTACACAACAACTTAACAAACCTGATGCACACTGATTGTGTTGTGATAGTGCTCTGAAGGGGGAGTGACTTAATGCAGGGAGCAAAGGAAGGGGGGACTCAGAACTCAAAAACGAAAGTGAAACTTTGTTAAACATATTAATACGTTGTTTTCAAAACAATAAAAGGTAACATGATGATCTAAAAATGTTATGTGTTATCAGTTAATACCTCGCAGAAGTAAAATACCCCTCTTTAAAATGTGTTTATTTCAAATTTTATGTTTTAATGAAAGTTGGCATAAGCTTTGAGACACAATGAGCCAGCCAACGCGTTATTGTGCACAGAGCTTCAGTTCTGACAGTGTTCTGCTAAGTCACTCCTTGTATCTGTATGAAGGGAGGAGCTAACTACACTGAATCTAACACACCCTAGTTGTTTACAGTAAGGAGTATGTGAGGTAAGTCCATTAAACTAACCTAAGGTGTGAACCATCACCTCATTACTACCTGTAGCATGTGACTTGAAATATGACATTCAGATTGTTTTGTTAAAAAGGGTTGTATTTACCGTTGCCGTAGTGATGGCGGTTCTGCTGTTTTCGGGAGGGCGCACTGCCAGTTCCTCATGTACCTCCACAGTGATGGTGTGTTGAGGCGCGGTCTCGTAGTCCAATGGCTGAAAAAAACACAACAAAAACCAAACATCATTAAACATCATGTCCAATCTGCATTAGTTTGTCCTATTAGGAGACTGACTGTGCCGTAATTATAGAGTAATGTGCTCTCATCATTCTGCCGCAGGCTCTCAAATCCCACCAGCCCAGAGAGAGAATATATTTAAACATTCAAAAGATTCAAAACAAGACAACACAGCTCCTGATTGCATTATTCATCCTGACAAACAAACACATTCAATGTCATGGCAGTGCTGGGTGCAAATGAATTGAAACTTTGTGTACGGTCGGAATGCATACAAACTATGGCGCGCTCAGTTTGTATGCATTCATTTGTCCAAATCGTAATTCGGTGTAAACAAGACTGTCTCATAATACTAATTATTATCCGGACATCCAGGCAAGTAGAATAACAACAAAAATGTCTCATCGAAAATAAACTTTATTTTTTGTGAATTGTTGCTAAGAAACTGTGAGCTAATTGACAAGAATACACCAGCCCCATGAATAAATATACATTGGGATAATAAACATGAAATAATAAGTATCTAAAACAGGCTGCAAGCTAGTAATGTTGTCAAAAGTCAGATACTAATCGATACTAAAACTAATATTGAAACTATATACTCATTAACTGCGTTTACACCCATATAAAATGTGCATATTTCCAAAACACACATCAGAAAAGCACATAACAGATGCAACTTTATTCCCGTTCCCATCAAAGCGTTCACGCGCACACTGGGGTGTTAGTGGTTAGCCACTCCATAAGAGAATGTACCAACACCATTGTGAGAGCTCCTCTGGACCCCAGTCCGCCGTACATCTCCATCTCAAAGCCATTAACCACTCATTTGAAGACAGTGAGGTACAGATCTTAGCCAGAGAGAAGAAATGGTTTGAGAGGGGAGTTAAAGAAGCAATTTTTGTTAGGAAAGACAATCCTTCTTTGAACAGGAATGGGGGCCTCAGACCCCTATTTCCTATTTATGACTCCATCATTAGACCTATATCTAAACAAAGAAAACAATAGGGCTAGCCAGTATGCTAATAGCCTGTATGCTAATAGGTGTGAGATCAGCCATTAGGGGCCTGAATGATTATGCTAAGTATGACTCAGGCACAGTTCACAGTTAGTGTAGCTCATTAGACCTAGTCTACAAACAGAAATTGTCTGAAACTCCACACTTGACTCTGATTGGTTAAATCCACCTGTCACTCACTCTGAGCCTGATGGATTCTGACCAATAAGAGAAATGAATGGTGGAAAGTTTCTGTTGTTGACCACAGAAAACATTTATTCTCACGCCTGCACCTGTTTTTAATGTTTTAAATGGACTTATGTACTTATTTGTTTTATTGTTCGTATTGTTCTGTATTTGAACAGAGCGCTCATGAAAAAGAGGGTCTGAGTGCTCTCTGTGGACTCTCCCTGTATAAATAAAGATAAATGAAAATAGAGCTGCATTAAACAAAAAAGCAGGGAATCACGACGTGCCAATTTGACCAAAATAGCAGATTGTCACAGGGATGATATCACGATTCGATTTTTATGTCCACACTTCATCTATAAATTGAATTATCTTGCACCTTTGTCTTTCTCAGGTCTGACAGAAGACACTTGGAGCTGCTCGTTTCCAATAAGTGGCCTCCAATTCATCTCAATCACTGCAACAGCCATTACCTGTTCCCCACTGTGCACCACTCATCCTCCACATTCACACCTGTGTGTTCTCTGACAGCGCAGGTGTAAAAAGGCTTTAAATGTCACGGCTCCGCTCCAGAAGATAGCTAAGACGCACGAAAAACACCTCCCCTTTCTTCCGTGCTAAACATGTTAGCGCAGCGGGAGGACGGCACCTTCCTTTGACTGTTTTATCGGCACAGTCTTTTGGAGTTGTACTTACACTTTCATGTCGACAAATATGTGCCAGGAAGCTGTTCTTACTGTCACATCTCGGCCGGGATTAGCGTTCCGATCCCTGCACGCTAAAGGAACGCCGGAGATAGCTACATTGTGTGTTCATACGGGGCAGCACAGGTAGAGAGCCATATTCAGCTAACGGGATTATTCACGCTAACAGGGGTACCGCGGTGAAGGCTATCAAAGGCAATGTGTAAACAGCTTAGCCACAATAAGACCTCCACCGGTGTGTGACCGATAGCAGGTTTACTCCAGCATGTAAACACTCCGCTGTAGAGAATGAGAGAGGAGCGGCTCGCTATTTGGAGCCTCTGCTGGTGCAAGCTATTACACACTTGATTTGAGCTTCTTTTGGATGGCCCAAATATTTGGATTCAAACTATTCTAAGTACACAAGTTAGGTTTTTAAATATAAAAATAAACTCATGCAAAGAAAAGAGGAGTTTAATATTGCTGTTCCGTGGAATAACGTAGCATGTAGAGTCGCCAAAAGTAAGGAAAATTCAGAACTAATATCGAAACTGGATACTCATTCAAGCAAGTTTTGATACTGCAAAAAAATCACATTAACAGGACAAAATTTGAGCTTTTCTGAACAGTTTTAGCTTGAACTTTACCAGAACTATTCTAAGATCTCACGCTAAGATAAAGAAAGTGCTATTATTTTGTATATGAAAAAAGGAGCATTTTTATCGCGATTGTTGTATTGTAATCGGTACTGAATATTGACTCAGTTCTGTAGAATTGAAATCAAGTTTGAAATTTTAGTATCGTGACAACACATGTTTACACATGTTATATTGAGCTCGGGAACAAACGTCAAAAACGGCGCCATTGGCAAGATGTACCAAACGTCCATAGAGACTGTAAACAAAAGAGCCATAAGCTGCTGGCTCACTACTGGTAAATACATTCATCACAGTATTCATGTGTTTCAGCTTTCTGTAAATACCATTCAAAATTTAGACCCTTTTGTTGTGAATTGCTATGGCAACGGTACTAATTTTACAACACTCTGAAACCCATGGACGCTAACTTTAGTTCTTGAGAAGAAGTCTGTGAAATCCCTCAATCGTCCAGGTATGACCCATAGTAAAAGAAAAATCTTAAATCTGTCAACTGGACAAAAAGTTGTTGGAGTGAAGACATTTCGCTGCTGATCCAAGCCGCTTCTGCAGTTCTGACTTTGAATTTTTCTTTTACTATGCTACATTAGTATTTAGCATTAGACTAACTGAAAATTCTATGATGCAACCTTGGCCTCTACAGTAGGTCACTGAAACGCTTATTAGAGCTAAGCTAAGGGCATCAGAATCCTGTTGGAAAAAAATATTCCAGTGAATATACATTACCGTCTGT
This sequence comes from Periophthalmodon schlosseri, assembly GCA_000787095.1. Taxonomy (NCBI): domain Eukaryota; kingdom Metazoa; phylum Chordata; class Actinopteri; order Gobiiformes; family Gobiidae; genus Periophthalmodon; species Periophthalmodon schlosseri. The sequence goes on from KN476385.1 coordinate 29,849, forward strand.
CAACAAAACGCATGACCCCATTAGCTAGTGTCAGTAATGTTTTTTGACCTTCATTTGAGAACTGCTGTTGTCATTCTCAGGACTTCATCACTGCTCATTTGGTGCATTTATACTGAAAACATTATGAAATACAAAAAGGCCATTTAAAGCCGAACTTGAACACCTGAATTAAAAAAAACTTGAAAACCAGAACTAGTTCATTTTAAACAGTTTGCAGTGGTCCATAGTTATTCCTCACCTACCTTATGCATTCCAAGCATCTTAATTATTCACTACACGCTTTTCAAAAAACTAAAACTAGCATGCTAACGTGTACTTCCGGATTATCAGTTCAATACAACGCTTTATCTATCTATCATTATAACAATCCATGTTATAATGTTGTTTCCTTATCAAAAACACACCTGGTGTTGTGTTTTGTTTCATTCACACATGTTTAACACACAAGCCCTTGATATTTAGGCTGAGTTCTTCTCTCAAACAGAAAACATTCTGATCCACCTTGTGATGTCATGCGGTAATACAGAAAGTGCACCACTGTGTTTATAAACTCCAACTCCAGCTTCACTAGAATTTGAATGATTTCAGCCCTGGAATTGCCAATCTCTACTGAACAAAAGGTAAAAGGCGGATGTTAACTTATAAACTACTGCTTCATGACATCACAAAGTGGAACAAAGCATTTTGAGCATTGGAGATGGAGACAGACTAATAATAAAGAATTACTCAAACATGTGTGAATGAAACAAAACACAACTCCAGGTATGTTTTTTATGAAGTAACAACATTATAACATGGCTTAAAAGTCACAAGAGTCAGTTTTGTGTGATATAGGATCTTTAAATTCTTCAAAAGCACTATTATTACTACTACCCACTGCGACTTTACATCCAATCAATTGTTCAGTATAAATTAGAGTTTGCCACATAGACAGCAAATGCGTGTTGGGTATGGACTAAACATATGTGTGTGTGTGTGTGTGTGTGTGTGGTACCTGTCTGAGCATGAGGTTGCCGTTCTTCTCTTGGTTGATCTCCACGTTGAACATTGAGGAGGGGCCCCTGGTGATGGAGATGCGGGGCACTTTGTTGGGCAGTTCGTCCCTGTCCTTCAGCTGTAAAGTGGTCATCTTCTGATTCAGCTTGTGATTCTCAGGCACGCTCACCTCAAAAGCATCTGCAAACACACGTTAGGCCCGTCACGATAACACATTTTGAAGAGTGATATATAGCTGAAGTAAGTATAGACGATAGATGTTAATACTGAAACCAAACTAGACAGCAGCATTATTGAGAAAAAGTATTCAAAATGTACAATATTGTTAAAAAACAAACAAAAAAAACCATACTGTAACAAGCTGTAATAAATAAACAGCAGAATGAAACAATTTAGTAATTAGTTTGTATCTATAATGAGTCACAGAAGTGATTTCTTCAACCATCTACAGCTCAAACCTTATCATATTGCCAAAAAAATCCTCAAAATTTCACACTACTACAAAGAAAAGTATACACAATAAATATTGACCCCAAAAATGACTGTTCTGTTTATAATTTATTGAACAATACATCGATAGTAATTATCGTGACAGACAGTGGTGGAAGGTAACGAAGTAAAAGTAGTAATGTACTGTACTTAAGTAGATTTTTTTAGGTATCTGTACTTTACTTAAGTACATTTTACAGTGGATACTTCACTTTTTTACTTTTACTTCACTACATTTGAGAGCAGTATCTGTACTTTCTACTCCACTACATTTTTGAACAGGACTGAAAAGTAAAAAGTACTTTTCATATGATTTGAGGGCTTATTTTTACCGTTTGAAAAGTAAAAGTACTTTTCATATGATTTGAGGGCTTATTTTTACCGTTTGTGTTAACATTTTGACTAAAGTTTTCGAGTTCAAGCTTCAGTTTTGAGCAAACAAAAATAAACACACAAATTCATAAGAAATTAAGAAATTGATTCATATTGCTACTGTTGACCTCAAGAGCTGCTTATACAATGTATCTTTAAAGAGGCGAGACAACACTTGCACGAACACATGAGAACCAATCAGGTACAGGCTCTTTAAAAACAGTGTGAGGTCAGACTTACTTGTGGTGAAAGAGGCGATGTTGTCGTTGATGTCTGTGATGCTGACGGTGACTGTGGTGGTGGCAGTGCTTCCAGCAGCTAGGCCCCTCATGTCCTGAGCCCGGACCACCAGAACGTACTGCTCCACACTCTCCCGGTCCAGGTCCTTTTTGTTGCAGCTCACCATGCCTGGAGAAACGGAATCATTGAAAATTGTTTAGAAACATAAGAAAGGCAAGGCAAGTTTATTCCCATAGCCCAATTTGAACACAAAGTAATTCAAAGTGCTTTACAGAATAAGAAAGACATTAAAATCACAATAGAACAAATCAAAATATAAATAATCATAAATAATCATCATAAAATTAACATTAAAGGAGAAAAGTGCAGAATAAAAACCTTTCAGTCATATGCACAGCTAAACAGAACCGTTTGGAGCCTGGATTTAAACATTGTCAAAGTAGAGGCCTGTCTCACATTTTCATGAAGACTGTTCCAGGTTTTAGCTGCAGAAAACTGAAACACTGATTCCCCATGTTTAGTCCTGACTCTGGGCACTAGGAGGAGGCTGGGACTGAACCAGGACTAAACCAGGACTGAACCAGGACTGAACCAGGACTAGACAAGGACTACATCAGGAGTACATCAGAACTAAAGCAGGAGGCCGGTCCCTGAAGTCCTCAGAGTGTGAGATGGTTCATATGGCACTAACATGTGGGAGATGTACTTTGGTGCTGGGCCATGGAGAGACTCGTAACAAGCAGAGCTGCTTTAAAGTCTATTCTCTGAGCCACAGGAGCCAGTGCAGAGACCTGAGCACAGGACTTATGTGTGAAGTACTTCCTGGTTCTAGTCAGGACCCGAGCAGCAGTGTTCTGGATGTACTGCAGCTGTCTTACAGTGAGCAGGACGTTACAGTAGTCTAACCTACTGGAGACAAATGCATAGATAAGTCTCTCCAAGTCTGGTTTTGACAGTAAACCTTTGATTTTTTACAATATCTTTTAGATGCTAAAAAGCTGCAGCTGTTATTGATTTGATGTGGCTGTTAAAGTTCAAGTCTGAGTCCATTATTACCCCTAGATTTCTAACCTGATGGAACCCCCTCATTGCCCTATGAAGTCGGTCAGTTTGTGTGTGGAGACCAGTGAGAGTACACAACAATGAAACTTCTGTTTTTTTTCAAATGCTTTGTTACTTTGTCCCTTTTCTTTTTCTTTAAATGTGTTAGGTAGAAAACGTTTCAAAGGTAGCCATCTGGACACTTTTTAATAAGCCTGTCACAATAACAAATTTTGAAGAGCGATATATTGCTAAAGGGAATACAGACAATAAACGATAATATAGAAAGTAATTTATGCCACTGACACAATAACCATACAGTAGAATTTCCCCAAAAAATATTCTAAACATACCATATGGTTAAAAACACAAACTGCAATAAGCAAACAGCAGAATGAAACACTTAAGTAGTGATTTTGTATCTATAATGACCCTCTCAAATCTAATTATAGTGCAGAAAAATAACAAAAAGTTCCCGAATAGAACGACGAAAAAGTACCCTTGATAAATATTGACCATCAAAATGATATTATTCCATCTGTCATGTATTGAACGATAAGTCGATATAGTAATTATCGTGACAGGTCTATTTTTTAAGAGGACGTTTCAACTCCCATCCAGAAGCCATTTTCGATTTGATGACACTGATCAGGGTTGTCCATTGTTTTGTAATTAAGAATAAATCAGCATTACAGTTCTATCGAGTAAAAGTTATATTTGATTTGAACATGTTTACCTCATATCTGAGGAGACATATAGGTCATGTTTATGGACTTATGAATAAAAATCCTACATACACTTCTTTTTAGCAGGAGAGTATCCTACCTGTGACCTCGTTAATCTGGAATTTTCCGTCTCCGCCGCGGACCAGGGAGTAGCGCAGCTCTCCGTTGGCAGTGGTGGGGTCATCGGCGTCAGTGGCCTTCACCTCCACTATCTGAGTCCCTGTTATTCAAAATAAGAGAGCACAACATTGCAGTATTGAATTAGGTTGAAATAAATGAAGACCTCCTCAACTCTCCAACTCTGCTCTTTACCAACCTCAAGCTTCAGCCTTAAGGAGTGCAAACAGTTCAGATAACATAAGCCAAAATATAAATATTATCATTATTATTATATTATATATTATCATTTAACAGTCAATAATCAGCCATTCAAGGTTTTTTTTGTTTTTTTTAGCACATTGACACACAGGGGCATTGCACAAGTCCTGTTACAGTGAAACCTGTTGCCAGAATTAAATTAAATGAAGAATGCTGTGTGATGTTGAGGTGATAATGATAACATGTCATTCAATTGTCACCTTATTTCAGTTTTCAGTTATCACCTGTGCTTTTGCGATCGGTCTTTGTCTCACTCAGTAAGTGCTAAATCGCACTGAGACAAACAGCACTTGTGAAATGTAAGGGTAATTTACAGTTAAAGTCAAATATCTTCTTCTTTTTCCAGGCTGATTCTCTTAGCTGTTTCCCAGCTTCCATATTATGAGCCATTCTAATTATTGGTTAGAGGATTCAAATACCTTCATAACAGCTTTGATTTAACACAATAAAGTTAGTTGAATGTAGGATTGTCACAAGAATCGAAAATCAGATACTATACTAGTAACAGGTATCGGTACTAAAAAAGTCACATTCACAGGACAGAAATGAACCTTTCCTGAACAGCTTTAGAATGATCTTGAGCTGTATCAGAACAAGTATAAGACACTAGTACACGCCCATGGACCACTATGGAACCTACTGGACGACTGAGGGATTACACAGATATAAGGCCACATGGGAATAGAAAAGAGTGTTTTTTATTGTCATGGTGGTATCAGATTCTTTAGTATCAAAATCGACTTTAGTATCATGACAACACTAGTTGAAAGTAACATCTAGTTGTATGAATTAACTTAAACTGTACCAGATTTGACTGACTGGACAAAACATAGAGTCCCTTGACAGTTGCTTCTATATCATTCTCATTATACAAAATGTGTTTTCCAATGCTTGGGAGATGGTATCCTTTAGTCTAACCTGCTAGCCGTTTGTATTAACTCGCTCTACATGATCCTGGTGTTTTTATTTCCCTATTGTGTCCGTAAATCAAGATATGAACATTAACAACAGACAACTTAGGAGCCTTCTTTCCCCGAGGTCGCACCCGCTAGCGCTAGCAACAAGTTTGATTGATAGTGTTGCTAAGCGCCCATTCCCCGCTAAACCAGCAGTGCAGGCATGAAGGGCGTTACCTTTAACAGCTTCGCTCCGGATTGGCTCTTTGGTTGCTATGATACTCGGGCTTGGAATTCTAAATCTGGAATTATGCTCCAAATTCGCTCCTATAATTGCTCTAGCCTCAATGAGCTTAATTTGACTGGAGCCAAACGCTATGGGTGATGTTACACTCACTTAGTCCACTTCTTTATACAGACTATGTTCAGGCCACATTCATACAGGAAAGTGGGTGTAGAGCATTGTTCAAAGACACAACAACTGAGTGCACTGCTTAGAGATAGGACCAGATGATTTGCAACATGAAGAAGCAAGATTAAAAAAAAAGCATTGTACCACTTACACCTGGCAACATAAATGGCTGTGAATGACCAAACTGGAGCATAATCCAAGATTTCCATTAAACTAAACATTTTCAACTGGGTCAACTTACTATTTTCAATCTTTTGCTTCTTGCGTTCATTTCATTCCTGTTGGCGTCTGTCACACTCGGGTTGGGCTTAAGTTCTAAATATATTTATTTGGCTCGGTTTGGAGAAAATAATGATGTGGGGTTTCAATGGATTCTTTTACAGTGTTAAAAGTACCATTTCTGCCAAAAACCCCTGAAGGCACTGCGTTCCCCCCAGCCTGCACTGAGGGGATGTTTGGGGGTAACGGCAAATCTCACAACTAAATTTAGACCCGGTCCCAAAGCACTAATGCACTATAGATTCCTCCGGAGGTTTACAGTTCCACGGGGAAAATTGGAGAGCGGATTTTCAGCTGCAGAGGCGAGGTAATACGGAAGCCCCGAAGGTTCAAAATGAAAGAAAAGTCACAAACAAATAAATCCACAGGAAAAGTGGCCTGTTTTATTTGTCCAGGTTGGTGCCACTAGCAATCTCTTTCAGAGGAGTGTCCTATTTTTTCCAAGTAAAAGTAGGGAAAACATAGAAGGATCAGGTATACAAATATTAGCTACACAATAACAACTTTTCAGAGTACTCATCAGTGTTACATATAAAATAACTGAAAATATACAATTTTGGTGTTAAAATATTAAAGGCACTGTACCAGATTTTTATGTCTAAAAAAACATGAAAAACAGAATTAGTTCTTTTTAAACAGTTTGCAGTGGTCTAAAGTTATTCCTCACTTACCTTATGCATTCTGAGCATCCTAATTATTCACAGCAATAAGTTTATAAGTGCTTTTCACAACTTTCAGAGACTAGAGTGCAGTTTTGCTAGTGAAGCTAACAACAGCTAGCATGCTAACTGTGCAGTTTCTGATTATCAGACAATAAAATGCCTTACAATGAGATTCAGACAGCCCGCAGCAGACATACTGTGATCCTGAGAGCTGCTTATATATTATATCTGTACTGGGCCAAGGCAAATTTTGCTCAAGTACATGGGGAAAAATCGGGTACAAAGCCTTTAAATTTATCACCTGTAATAAAACACAGTCTTAACACAATAATATAGGAAATAATATTTTTTCGACTGTTCAAACCATAGACTAGGTATAAAGAAGTGGACTAAGGGGGTGTGATGTCACCCATAACGTTTGGCTCCAGTCAAATGAAGCTCGTAGAGGCTAGCAGTTATGGGGTCAATTTGGAATTCCGAACGTGAGTATCATAGCAATCAATGAGCCAATCCGGAGCAAAGTTGTTGAAGGTATCGCCTCTTCCCGCCCGCACCACTGGTTTAGCAGGAGGCAGGTACTTAGCAACGCTGTCAATCAAACCTGTTGCTAACACTAGCGGGAGCGACCTTGGGGAAAAAAGGCGCCTCATTGGTCTGTTATTAATGTTCTTATCTTCATTTACGGACACAATAGCCAAATAAAAACACCAGGATCATAAAGCACGAATTAATATGAACATTTAAGACCAAAATGACAAGCCTAACAGCAGCAGTTACGGAGGGAGGGTCGACAGTTTTTCAATAGGACGTGAATTGGAGTCGATGAAGCTCGAAGCGTCCCCATGCTCACTTCCTAACTGGAACGTGGTAGCTACAAGGTTAGCTATCTCAATTTATATATTTTTATGCAAAGCAGAGACAGACTTTTAGCAGTTGAGCAGTATTCAAAGATGCCTTCACACCGTTTTCAATTGGTATCTTTTTTTTCTTTTGGAAAATATATAAAACCTAAAATGATAACATTCACTCTTAGCCTAGCTTACAGGCTATAATGAACCTGAAAGAACAACCATTAGCCCAAGCAACTATGTCACTACCAGATACTATGTGTTTCAGCATAATCAGTAGTGGTTGTCACATTAATACAAAACGACAAGGATTGGGGAAGATAATGATGATCAAGTTTTTAAATTAAAAACACCAATAAATGACTATAAAACCTGCTATCATTTTTTTTTATTAGTAAGGTCTGGCAGTAAACTGGAAAAAAATCCTATATATTCATAAGGGAACTGGATAATAATTTATGTAGCCCCCTTTATTGCAATTATTTTTTGCTTTTCACAGCAATAAATGGGAAGATGTTATAGCCTATAAACCCAAAATGTAAAAGCTAGCATACAAGCACATTTATTAAATTACCCCCATAAGAAATGCTCTTAGTTTAACACAAAATAACACAAAGGCTAAGGTAGAGGATATAAAGGTGCTTATGTTTACTGTCTTAAAAATGTGAAAGTTCATTTTAAACAGTTTGAAGTGGCCCAAACAAACTCCTAGCATGCTGATTATTCACTCCAAAGAGTCAGTGGCGCTTTTCACAACTTTCAGAGACCAGAACCGAGTTTTGCTATCATTTGATGCTAACAACTAGCATGCTAACACTTCCTGATCATCAGACAGTAAAACTCTTTATAACTAGATGCAGACTCATTTTGACCTCAGGAGCTGCTTATACAATATATCTACTGACCTTATTCTGCCCCACCCACGTTTGTCTTTAAACGCTATAAAACTGCAAATTCTTTGTGGTAGCACTTCCAGTTAAGTGGGAATCCCATTCATATAAATGGAGAATGTGAGAAAAGTTTTGCTATTAAAATATGATATGAAGTAGGATATAAGGTGGATACTGGGGCTAGAAATTTCAAATACAAATTACAAATAAATGTGATGCAATTATAGAAACTTTTACACTCTCAATCTCTTTGCTGTGTGTGTGTATGTGTGTATTTTCACTCTTACCTTCTGGGGACCTCTCCAACACTGATCCGTTGAAGCCTTTGGGGAAGACGGGGATGTTGTCGTTGATATCATTCACGACGACCTCAAAGTTCCCCGAATCCTCCACCACCTTGTTGTTCCCATCGTACATCTTAGCGCTCAGATGGTACACGCTCTTCTCCTCCCTGTCCAAAGACCTGGTCACAAACAGGTCCCCCTTGCTGTCCACCGTGAAGATAGTGTTAGCTCCTTCTCCATCTATGCTGAACTTCTTGACCTCTACAGGCAGGGTAGACTTCAGCTGTCACAAAAACACAAAAATTCAACTGTTAGAACGTGTATGAACTTCAGGGGGAGGCAGTTTTGGGGCTAAATTGTTGCGATATTCTTCAAAGAGCTGATTTACACAAGCTAAACCCCAGGGTGTGAACTATCAAAGTGAATGGAAATGACATGATAACATTTTAACTAGAGACGTTTATACCGTCGAAGCTGTGTTGTAATCATAGACTGTATAAAGCAGTGGACTAAGTGAGTGTGATGTCAACCATAGCGTTCGGCTCCAGTCAAATGAAGCTCATCGAGGCTAGAAGTTAAAGGAGCCAAGTAAATGAAGCTATCGAGGCTAGAAGTTAAAGGAGCCAAGTTCCATATTAGGAATTCCGACCTTGAGTATCATGGCAACCAAAGAGCCAATCCGGAGTGAGGCTGCTGAAGGTAACGCCCCTTCCTGCCTGACTATATACATACAGTCTATGGTTGCATTTAAACAACATGCGTGTATAATAAGGCCTTGCAAACATGGCAGATGTCTTTTTAATTATGTTTACTGTACATTTATGCAGCTATCTGCATGTATAGCGTCCACTACTAAACCCATAAATCCTGTAATATATACTGAGCGAAACATTTATGCCTTTATAAACATAGCATGGCATATATTTGTGTTATAATGTTCCCTTATACAAAAACATAGTAAACAACATTGACTGGCCTTGTCTCATTGTAATGTTAATTGTAGAAGCCTTTGCATTACGTCCTCTCAAACACATTCCGTCATCTCAAACACTCAAACATACACACATAAATGTCCACAAAAAACATATTTGTGTAATCCCTCAGTCTTTCAGGTAGGGTGAATTCTGTCAACTGGACAAAATACGTGAATACGTTTCACCACTCATCCAAGTAGCTTCTTCAGTTCTGACAGGGTTCTGATAAGTCACTGCCTTATTTTTGTCTGCAGGGACGAGCTAATAACACTGAAACTAACACACTCTAGTTTTTTTTTTACAGAAAGAACTATCTGTTATTAGTTAAGTCCACTGAAATATCTAAGGTGTGATCTGTAAAAAAGTACAATATGTGACTCTGGTTACAGTTCACACCTTAGGGTAGTTCAGTTTCTTCACACCTTAGGGTAGTTCAATTTGTTAACTGAATTCATGATCAAACTTTACCATAAATATGTACTCACTTGTCCTATCTTATATGGGATGGGGGCTGGCTTCTCCTCTTCCACGTACAGAGAGTTCCAGATCCACGCTCTCTTCTGCCGAAACAGGACCGGGTGGGACTCCTTCTTCACTATGGCCACTGCTTCTAGTCCCGAAACCGATCCAAAATCTACCAGCGTGCACCAGAGAGCCAACAAGGTCCAAAGCTCTGGTCGCGCCATCATCATCTGGAAAGGAACAGAGAGGGTGAAGGGGAGAGGAGATAACATTAACACAAAAATGGTGACTATCCTCATATTTTAGCATAGGTCAAAATTACAGACATTAACATTACAGATGGGATTTATGTATTATTTCAATTGCAGAGATGTTAAAGCAAAACTGCAAAAAGGTTAAATACATCATTGCATTTATCATCTATCTTTTCATTCAAACACTAAAGTCCAGTCGCACTAGTGAATGGACTTTTAGTGTGTGTTAAACATGTGTGAATGAAACAAAACACAACTCCTGGTATGATGACAAACCAACATTACAACATAGATCAGAAAATAGCGTAATATGGGCCCTTTAAGATAAATTTGTGGGCCTTGCTGGTATCAGAAAATGTATTGAACATATTTTAGAATGTTGCTTAAAAGGTAGTCAATGGAACTTTTCTGGTGGGAGGAGTGGAAGGGGAGAGGAGATCACATTAAAGCCATTTATCAGCAGCGGACAGAGCGTAGCAGAGTGCCAGGGTGACAACCAAGGACTTAGCTGCCTATCATTCAAGACCAGCCCTCTTAAAGCTCCGCGTTCTGGGACCCCGATGAAACATTTAGCCCCTCTCATGGTGGGATGGAGCGGAAAGGGTATAGCGCAGTGCTCGGGATGGGGGAAGGAGGGAATTAAACATAGATTGTGACCTACTTTGTGACCCGACCCAAGGGTACAGAGGTGTGGGACAGTGAGAGACGGAGACGAGAGAGGACAAGGGACGACAGGGCCGAGATGTCTGACGAAATGAGGGTAAACAAGGACTATGGACGTGTTTGTTATTATGTAGGGTCAAAAGGGCACTATGTAACTTTTATGGGGTTTGCTACCTTTTGTCGCCGTGGGGATGTTGTTGCTTTGCCTAGGGATGTTTTGCAGTATGGCATAAGTTATCTATCCCCATGGGGACAAGCAAGAGATGCCACTTACTTACGGGTCAGATCTGTGGAGTCCGTCCACAATAAGAATGCACGCTTTTCAATGTACTATAACACAATAAAACAGCTGCTAATGAATGATAGATACTGTATGTTTAATGCCATACTGTGGAACATACCAGATAAAGCAACATTCATTTGTGGGAGCTGGGATTACACCGGCAACCTTCGGATCAGCGGACAAACACTACCAACTGAGCCGCTGTCTCCCCAGTAATAATAACATTATACCAGATAAAGCAACATTCATTTGTGGGAGCTGGAATTACACCGCCAACCTTCTGCTGTCGCCCCAGTAATAATAACATTTCCATAGAGACAAGCAAGAAATAAGAGACACTAAAACTAGTATGGATTTCGATTTCTTGCTCATAGGCGCCATTTTGAGGACTTTTTTCCAAAAAACATAATGTTATTTAGTTCTGAATTGTTAATTGCTATGACAAATGTGGAAATTTTTCATCACTCACAGAAAATAGTCCATCCAATCAGAAAAGTTAGCCAGCTCACTTTTAAACCTCAACTCAGACATTTACAGGCATATTTTAGCACATTTTTGATGGAGAAAACCAGGAACACTTCATAAACAACAACAGCAGCTGCCGCATAATTCCAACTCATTAACAGTGCATTTGAATATTAGCCTTAAACCTGATCTTAATTAACAACAATAAATCACACTGGATTAATTAAAGATCATTTTGGTTCTCTTGTCTGCAAGTCACCCAGAGGCCAGCAGACGGGGCATTCTGCAAATTGTCTTGGAAACAGTTGTACTGACAATGACCTTTTAACCAATATACTGTTGTCTCCTCATCAAAAACATACCTGGAGTTGTATTTTTGCTTTGTTTAGGCTTGTTTCATTAATTCATTGATCTAAAGAAAACTTTCAAAATGTTCTGCTTGCATTTTGCCTGTTTGGTTGTGTCATAAGTAAAACTATGGACTTCTCCTACATTTTTAAGATCATAAACAATCACCGGACTTATTCTATGGTCGAATTGTGTTCACAGTGAACGCATGGCTCTATTATCATAACATTTACATTACATTTACTTTCTGAAGGTCTGCGTAATCCCTCAGTTGTCCAAGTATGGTCTATTCAAATCTGTCAACTGGACAAAAAGTTGTAGGAGTGAAGACGTTTCCGCTTCTTCTTTTCTGGTCAGATACTGATGGACACTGCCTTATCTCTGTCTGAAGGGAGGAGCAAACTACACTGAAACACACCTATTGTTTACAGTGTGTGTAATCCCTCAGTCGTCCAGGTATTTAACTACTTTCTGAATGTTCATTCCTGTTGCTAACAGCAGAGGGCGCTCCAACGCCTGAATGCCTAACTGGAAACGGAGGTGCAGTTTCCAAATATAGCTACTTATTTTAAATTAGAAAATGTGAAATACTAATCCCCAAATGACCAATAGCTTGTTTATAAGGGAATTAAAGCCGCAAGAATGAATAATGTGTTATTTAAGTTTAAATCAAAGTGGAATCTAATCTCATATTGTCCAGAGTCTTACCAAAATCATGATAATAATAGAATAGGAAAACGCAGATCTTGATTTAATCTGGATTAAACTATACAAAACGCTGTATGCACTAATCCAACCCTATCTCCTGAAGTGATGTCAATAAATTGAATTTCGCAAAAGCCTACCTCCCATTCGGAATATTGCTTCATTCAAAAACGAATTTCTTTTGTTTGGGCTTCGGGCCATTTGACAAGTTGTTCCTGGCGCATATAGAAAGAGTCAGATTGGTTGAGGTAATATTATTCATATGTCAGACTGCAGCTCACCATATTTAAGTGCATCTATTGAAGGGAGGAATGGGAAACACATGTCGTCATCTGGCAGTGGTTACTTCTGACCTGAGAGCCATGAATTTCGACATTATCCATAATGCACTGCAGCGGCTTATCAAAGGTGTCACGTAATTGGAAATATGTTCTGTGTATGAATGTCAAGTGAATGTCAGGTACGGTAATGTGCGCGGTATAAATGAGATGTGAAATGTAGGCCGATATTACAATATGATATGTGTCGGAACTGACCACTCACTTGAGCCAAATGCATTTTCTGTCCCTGAACCCCAACCTGCCTGGACACAATCTCACACATATTCAAATTCATGTGTTATTCAGCTCAGAATAAGGTTAGTTATGTTGTCAAGCTGTAATGCATGTAAAAGTGTACCCAAAATTTCATTTTGTAGTAAAAATGAAAAATAAAACTTTTTTATTGCTTGTTGCTTCGAGGTGTTGTCGTTTTGCCTGAGATGCGCCACAGTTTGCGATTATTTCTCTTGCATACAGGTGTTTTTATTGCAAAAAATACCATAAAAAACGTGCGTTCAAACTGTGGGTAGGGTCGCCTTTGCACAGATCTGACCTGTAACTTGGCTTGGTAGCATCTTTGGCTTGTCTCAATAAGAGATAAGCTTAAAGAAGATTTTGCAAAATAGATTTTTTGAGCTTTGTACCATGTTATAACGTTGTTCCCTCATCAAAAACATGCCAGAGGTTTTAGATGTCATCCATGCACATTTGAGCATTTTAGCGATCTCTCCCGGGCGCTATTTGATCCCACCTTCTGTGCAATGTTCAGCCCACAATTCTCCATAAATATACAAAAACATGATACAAAACTGTGCACAGCAACTTGACAAATCTGATGATCTGATGCGATGTGGAGTAGTTTGATTAGCGGGATGCACGCTGATTGTGTTGTGATAGCGCTGTGAAGGGGGAGTGACTTAGCACAGGAAGCAAAGGAAAGGGAGACTCAAAGCATCAAAAATGAAAGTGAAAATTATAAAACATTAATACGTTGTTTTTGCCGAATATAGTATTTTCAAAACAATAAAAGGTAACATGGTGAGCTAAATATGTTATGTGTTAGCAGCTAATGCCCCATAGTAGTAAAACGCACCCTCTTTAATTCGATACAGTGGAACCTTCCAGGCAAACATCTCAACAAAAATTACAAACAGCATCAAAACATGGTTGACATATGTACTAAAATATTAATGAACACCACATTATACTTTGTAGTGGGGAGGGGGGGCTTGCTTGCAGAGTGGTTAGCTCTCCTACTTCCTGGAAATTTTCTTTTTTCTGCCCCTTAGCCTTTATTGATTGGGACAACGGCTGAGTGAAATGGGGAGAGAGAGGGTAGAGACATTCGGCAAACGTTGTGCAATACCCTTAGCTACTACACCGCCGGCAAGTACTACACCTGTCATATTTTGCCCACAGCTCGGTGTAATCATGTTCAAACATATTTTCTCAATCTATAACTCACATAATGCAACATCAAACTTTACCAAAGCCTCGCACGGTATAATTTTTGCAATTTAGTTCATCTCTGGAGCTTTTCGAATTGGCTTCGACCCACAGCCCGCCACCGTCTCTCCAGTCAGTGTGAGACAAGCTGAGAGCGGAGTGGACTATAATTTTAATCAGGCGCATGTACTTTTCACACTAATGAGCGCGAGGAGACCAAAAGTGCCTCTTACATTTGAGATGTGATTTTTACACTGAAATCTTTGACACATGGCCATTCAGAGTACGCAAACTTACATAGTCTTCATCCGTCAACACTGCTTCACCTGTGACAAGCAATTTAAAGTCAGTAATATCTGGAATTTTAAACCAGAAAGTGAAGCCGAGCTGTAACAGTCCCACTCAAAAGTTGACGCTAACTGGTTGCTATGGCGAGTGTTTCTGGTGCTCAACTCCATGAAGATGTCACTGTGTTTCCTTCAATGTTCCATAGTATAACTTAGTGTGATTTATCTATGAAGACAAGCAGGTGACCACAGGGCCAAGTTACAGGTCAGATCTGTGGAGAGAGGACCCCGCTCACAGTACGAATGGATTTTTTGCAAGGTATTTTTAGCAAGAAATCACCTGTAACTGAATAAATGTGAGGTAGAGAAGTTTAATTACATTGTGTGGAACATTCCAGGCAAAGCAATAGCATCTCCATGGAGACAAACAAGACCCATCAGAAATGGTTCATAGTGCACCTCTAAAAGTAACTAGTATTTTCACACAAGAAATATTTTAGCCTAGGTTTAATAGGAGAATATGTTAGACAAGACAGTTAGAGTTCCTTTATAATAGTAAAAATAATACATGTATTAATTTGTTATAACATTTGACCCAAAAAAGTAATAATTAACTTATCTGTAACTTAATTACAGATATGTTTAGGCAGACTGTCTGACAAAAAGGGATCAAATTAACGTAAGAAATATAATTTGCTGAAGGGGCTTGTTGAACTAAACGCGCGCACTAGCCTAGCATGTACTGATATCTAACCTTCCACATTATTTTTTACTATACACTAATATGCTGCTTCTTGTTGACAAAAAAATCACCCTATCTAGTGTTGCCAAAGATAAAATAAGATCTATGTGCTCATTAAAGCACGTGTTTGTATTTTTAGCTAGCCCCGTCACCAGACAAACACCCTTGACATTAGAAATACAGCCTCCTTCGCTAATTGCTTGTCGCTAATGTAGGGTGACTAGATTGGGGTTATCAAAAAGGTGGACACCTAGTTGAGGGACGAAGAAATTTACAATGTTTGTAGTTTGTAATGGCCGATTTCTGTTGAATTTAATATTGCAAATGTGTGGTATTATGTGTATCAGGGGGTCTGGAGTCCTTCCCAGGGAGATTTTGGACAAACTGTGCAATTTACTGTATTTCATTCCATTTTAGAGGTCTATAAAGCCGCAGCTCAATCATATAAGACAATGTATATTTTTTCTCATGGGTTTATTTTCCTGACAGTGTCTAGCCCATGTCCCCTGTCCCCTCTCTGATAGAGCCCTGCCCCTGTAGACTTCTCACAGACAGGAGGGTTCAGTCTGAGCTTCAGACAGAGCAGAACAAACACTACAGACTTAAGCCTTTATCAGCGTTTATTGCCTGAACACGTTTTATCCTGTATTTATCATAAGATACTGCTGAGAGAGTGAGACTATGCGTATGACTATGAGTTCACGTTGCTACATATTTTTTCATCTTGGATTTATGAACGTATCAAATAAAAAGTGGTGTAGAGTTTGACACATGAAGCACTGCGTTATGACACTCGACGTCTTCACAGTAGCTAATATGCCTTCAAAATACACTTAATAAATGTAAATGGAAGCAATCCTTGGTCTTAATAAAGTAAGAATGGAAGACCAAACTATCTCTATGTCTATAAATAGGGCCATGTCTTGCCATTATAATAACTGCGTTCCTATTGTTTGACCGTGCTCTCCCTCCACACATCTGCTCCTTGGCATCCTTCTTTTATTAACTTCGATACCAAGGCAAAGAAGAAAAAAAGTTTTCCTACATTGAACTAGAAATGACTTTACATTCCTATCTTTTTATTAAAACACAATTAGTTGGGGCAGCAGTAGCTCAGAGTGTTTGCCCACTGACATGAAGTTTGCCAGTTCAATTCTCCCTTTCCCCAGTGCATATCATCACTGGGCAAGACACTCATCTCATCAGGCCCCTTTTACATGTAGTTTTGACCCAAGAATATCGGAAAATCTCTTCGAATGTTTCTTAAGGGTAAATTCCATAGCTTTTGTGTAGGAGGGTCTACCACCTGCTTGTCTCCTCCTCCTCCTCTCACACGGTGTTGCATTAATTAAACTTATCTTGGATGTTACACGGTGTTGCATTAATTAAACTTATCTATGATACACTGATATAATTACAGGTGTTTCGGTTGCTAAAAATTACCATTGAAACATGCGTTCTTAGTTTGAGCGGGGTCACCTCTCCACAGATCTGACTTGTAAACTGGCCTGATAGCATCATCTGTTGTGTCCATTGATACTAGTTAAAGCCATACTGTTGTACATTTCAAGCAAAGACATAACATCTCCATGGAAACAAGTAAGTGGCGTATACCATTAACAAGAAAAGTTACATGGTGCATCTATAACCAGAGGCGGGTAGGACTCACATTTACTTGAGTAACTTTTAAAAGAAATGATACTTTTCAAATTACTTTTCCTAACAAAATACAGTGGCTCCTACTTGAGTAATATTTTCTTTGAAATAACAGTACTCTTCAGTAAATGTTTTCTTTACTTTTCCCACTGAGTATGTTGACAATGTACAACAATACATTTGTGTTTCTTGCACCGCTCCTTCAGATGAGTTTTGTCCTTCAAATTACATTAACCTTCGAGTTCAAATTATACATCAGTTGTTACGTCCCGACAGTTACTCTTTAAGTTACTCTCACTCACATGTACTACCAAACTTTTAGTCAAACTTCTTGTATTGTTTTGCCTGTTACAAGTAAAACAGACTAGCCAAGCCCCTCTTCTCTGCTTACACCATAGGAATGCACTGGAACGCATTCAGCACAGAGATGACGAAAACGTGTTGGAAGCAGCAGTCCCCAGCCTTCAGTCCTAAGGGTGTGGTCACGTGTAAGGGTCAAATCCTGAACTCGGCCTGGGCGTTTGCAAAGTGCTGTTAATTAAGACCATACGTCATCCCAAATGGGCGTTATTTGGTCATTCCCTAGTCCCTTGTTACAGATTATATTGCCTTCACCTGCATATACGCCAATAAAATGGTAGAATTCCCCCCCTAAAACTGGCACTTGTCTGGTTTTACGATTTTTGGCTGATTACTGAATTTCAATGTGTTGCATCACCGGTTGGTGCTCCAAAGGCGTTTTAGCACAGTTTAAGCAAAATACACATTGCAGTTATTTTTAAAACTTTTTGCATAGATTCGGAAATATTGGGTTTTGAAAGTGACATTTGTAAGGTTACACTAGGATTGAAACAGGACTAGATAAGGTCAAGACCATGATTATACGTCTGAATAAACACTATTTTAAAAGAACTAGTCTATGGTGGACCAAGGCTAAAACAGCACTGATAAAGGCTTATATCAGAACAAGTGGGTGACCTATTCTTATAAGAAAAGTAGAACAAACCTAGAACAAAACCAAGACTAACCCAGGACTAAGTCAGGACATAACATAATAGAATCAATCTTTAAAGGGCCCATATTACATGATTTTCTGATCTATGTTATAATGTTGTTTCCTCATCACAAAGATACCTGGAGTTTTGTTTTGTTTCATTCACACATGTTTAACACACAAATATTTAGGCTGAGTTCTTCTCTCAAATGGAAAACACTCTGTTCCACATGTCATGTGGTAATACAGAAAGTGTTCCACTATGTTTTTAAACTCCATACACCATCACTAGAATCATTTGCCTTCCCAGTGAGGTCTATTCCAGGGACTGGAGAGGAGAATCCGACCGATAGTCAAACCTCGGATTTAGGAGGAGCAGTGTGGTTTTCGTCCCGGTTGTGGAACACCGGACCAGCTCTATACTCTCCATCGGGTGCTCGAGGGTTCATGGGAGCTTGCCCATTCAGTCCACATGTGCTTTGTGGATCTGGAGAAAGCATTCGACCGTGTCCCTCGTGGTGTCCTTTGAGGGGTGCTCCGGGAGCATGGGGTCTGGGGTCCTTTGCTAAGGGCTGTCCGGTCCCTGTATGACAGGAGCAGGAGCTGTGTTTGCATTGCCGGCAGTAAGTCAGACCTGTTCCTGGTGCGTGTTGGACTCCGCCAGGGCTGCCCTTTGTCAGGTTCTGTTCATTGTTTTTTTGGACAGAATTTCTAGGCACAGTCAGGGGCCGGAGGGTGTCTGTGTTTGGGGACCACAGGATCTCATCTCTGCTGTTTGCAGATGTTTCCAGGTGATGTACCTCCGCAGGGTGGATGGGTGGCTGGCTCAGCCATCTGTTTCGGATGTCTCCTGGACGCCTCCCTGGAAAGGTGTTACGGCATGTCCTACCCGGAGGAGGCCCCGGGGAAGACCCAGGACACGCTGGAGGGACTATGTCTCTGGGCTGGCCTGGGAACGCCTCAGGATCGCCCCAAAAGAGCTGGAGGAAGTGTGTGTGCAAAGGGAAGTCTGAGCCTCCCTGCTCAGACTGCTGCCTCCACAAAGGAAGAAAATGGATGAATGGATAGAATCATTTCGATCATTTCAGCCCTGGAGTTTTCAATCTCTAAACAAAGGGAAACTACCGCTTCATGACATCACAAGGTGGAACAGAGCATTTTGAGCTTTGGAGATGTAGACAGACTAATAATAAAGGTGTGAATGAAACAGGTATGTTTTTGAGGAGGTAACAGCATTATAACATGACTTAAAGCTCCCAAGAATCAATTTTGTGTAATATAGGACCTTTAACTACTTTCAGGACAGACTAAACCAGCTTATCTTAAAGCAGGATTAAACGAAGACTTAGCATTTTAAATAATGGATGTAGGGCTGTGCAAGTAATACAATTTTAATCAAGATCGAGATTCTGTCATTGCTAATCATCAATGATGAGCTTTGCTCCCTTTAATCGAGAGGTCTGTACAGCCAATCCTGCCAGTAAAACATTTGGGGGACAAAATGGACTATTTTTAATGATAAATGACAGTTTACATTCAACATTACATTCAAGTGTATCCCGCTTATGTTCAGGAAATTACTGACATATTTTTTTGTTTTGTTGTTATCATATGGCGCAGCTGTAATTGGATGATATTAGACTAGACTTAGATCTAAATTAGGACAAAGCCGTGTGAAAATCGATCAATTACTGGATTGAACCAACTCTACCAAGACTCCACAAGAGTCTCCATATACTCATCTCTCTAATTCCTTGAGAGCCAGTGGTCTTTTGACAACAGTCAGCCACATAAGCTCGCCTCTTAAACCTCCACCCCCACTGGTCTCTATCTAATAATACAGAAATGCCAGGCTATAATCTGCTAAACATTTTTGACTCCCTTGCTTGCGCCGCTGGATCCCTCCCCGTGTGCATTGTCTTCTGCTGGCCCTCGCTCGCCAGATTAGTCCCTCTTATTGTCTTGGCCCTATTAGCATCGGGGAGGAGAAAGAGCTAGTGATTACGTCCGAAAGGATTATACAGCGCAAAGTCGTCTCCCTCTAATGGCCTAATCTCGTATTGCGCCGACCTCTGCCGACCTCTTCACACTGCGCTAAATCCACTCAAACAAAAACAATTTCAATTTCCTTTTGAAGCAAATCAATGTAAAATAACAACAAAACGTTTTTTGGGGGTTTTTTTGTTTACAGTAATTTACCATGTAATTAGGAGTGAATGGAAGATTTGATAAATGTTAGCAATGTTCCCTCAAGCTACACAAAAAACACGACATAAGACCGTATTCATTATTTCCACGCAAATCAGAGCTGTGTTTAAATCCAACCAAAGAAAATAGCTAATAAGGAAAAACATGACTTATAATGAACAGGGATTTTCAATACAAGCCTATTAGCTATAGAGGATTCTTAAATAACGCGGTTGTTTGCAGAATCTGAAGCTTTGTATCAGTCTGGTTGAGCCGGAGGTACACAGGGTGGATGGTGCGTTCCAATTAGGTGCCACACAAGATAAAAAGAAGCTTGGTTCAAAGTCGAACTCTGGTTAAGCCTCGAGGTTGTTCAAGTTTGTACAGACGAGAGTCACAGAAAAATCTCTGTCTGGTCCATATCAGTCATTGTGAGAGAGGAGGAAACGTTGGATCAGTTGTGTTTTTCTTTTGGCACTTCACTAATGTGGTGTAGACGACCTGTAGTGATGAGTGGATCGAAACCAGATATCTACATCAGTACTGACTGAAGTATGGAAAAGTATCAGTTCTTATGCAAAACTATCAATACTTAAAAATGTTTTTCTTAGTTTTAAAAATACGTACTTTATATTTTAGTTTATCTGCACAAATATTACATTCTTAAATCCATTCGAGCTGGAGTGGAGCAGAGGTAACGACGCACAGATGAAATTCTATAGTAAGAGTTTCTAGGCATTTCCATATAAAATGCATTGGTCAGAATGATACTGTGATACTGACAGATCAGACAGTGGACAGGG
Source organism: Periophthalmodon schlosseri (assembly GCA_000787095.1). Lineage (NCBI taxonomy): Eukaryota > Metazoa > Chordata > Actinopteri > Gobiiformes > Gobiidae > Periophthalmodon > Periophthalmodon schlosseri. The sequence goes on from KN476385.1 coordinate 50,950, forward strand.
AGAACATGTTAAACACTACACAAATGCAGGGAAAACTTCTGTGTTTACAAAGTTTAGTCTTTTTGTGTTGGGGCTAATGCTAATGCTAACTTACGAGCCTAATAAATATTAAAATAACTCCACAAACTCAAATAATCTACACCAAAAAATAATCAGGGAGTCTTTACTACAAATTCAATCTTGTTATTATGTTAGATTTAATGTTTTAATAAAAGTTAGCATTAGCATTGAGCTAATTGGAGTGAAACAAAAATCACTTGTACTGCGGTTTTACATGCATGTTATTGCTACTAAGGTTGCACAATATGAGAAAAAATATGTTTCGAGCTAACTATATTAATTGTATTGTATTATTTTAATAAACATTTTGATATAATAGACTCAGTTAAATACAAATGTATGTGCCTTAATTTACTCATCAAACTGTGTCAAAATAAAAACCTAACAGAGACTAAACCAAGACCAACCTAAGTCTGACAGGGCTTAACATAGAAAGTCATTAATAAAATCTGCCTTTGGTCCAATTTACTGTAAAAAAAAACCAAAAACAAAAACAGTACAGACTTTCAGATACGATACAGATATTTTTGCGATATACTTTACAGCTTTATTTGCTTATACAGGGTCAGTACTTTGGTGCCAGGCGAATCTCACACTACGCATTCAGCTGATGGAAGACTGCTCTGGCCCTGTCCACATCTTGTTTGTTCAGACGTTCTTTGGCCTGCTCTGAGTGCCCTGAGAACACAGTTAAGTTAAAAAATAAGAGTTTCTTCCTGTTCTGTGTGTGTCAGCTGCATCCTTCCTCCGTGTCCTGTACAAACATCCTAATCAGAGCCAGTCTCTTAAAGAGTCTACACTAGAGGGTTCTACAAAGTCCACACAAGGAACTAAGTGAGTTTCCAACAGTACAGCAGCAGCTCAGTTGATGAAGACCCACAAGTCCAAAGTACTCCACGGAGATAGTATTGGCAGAGAATTGTAGCCACGGCTCTCACTAAAATTATTCACTGGTTTCATTTTGAGGACTTTTTCTCATTCGAAAGATAAAATATTTAGTTTTAAATTGTTAATCACTATGGCAACCTAATTTTTCATGAATTTGAAACCCATAGATACAGTTAAAAAATGCGTCTAAGAGCACTAATTCCACTAGGGTTGTCAAAAGTATCAAAAATCAGATAGTAATCGGTGCTAAAACTACTATCAAAACTAGATACTCATTTGAGCAGGTATCGATACTGCAAAAAAAACACAACATGACAAAATTTGAGCTTTTTTGAAGAGATTTTGAGCTTTATCAGAACAAATATAAGACCTCATGCTAACACAAAGAAAGCACTATTATTTTGCATATGAAAATTATTTTGAAATAGAGTTTGAAATTTTTGCATCGTGCCAACTTTAACTTCAACATAAACACATTAGCTACAATTAAATTATCCATCACAAAATAAAAAGTCTAAAGGCTAAAGTTTTCTTTCTTTTCTATGGAGATGTTATTGCTTTACCAGGGATGTTCCACAGTATGGTATTAAACTCACATACAGGAAGGTGATGCCAGCAGGCCAAGTTACATGTCAGATCTGTGGACAGGCAACTTTGTTCATAGCAAGAGTTATTTTTTACCACCAGTAACTGAATAAACTCAAGATAGATAAGCTCGCGCCACATGTGGAGCACTCCAGGCAATGCAATCACATCTCCATAGTCACACGCAGGTAGCTTGTTACATAGTGCGTCTTTAAACTTAACAAATGAATCACTTTTCTCCCCTCCCTGTTGCCTTGTATGAATTGCTTCTTACTGAGTTTATTTGCTTTGACTTCAGTACATAAATGAAAGAGGCTAATAGACAAGCTGCCCTCCCCCATCGCTCCCATTGTATGAATAATGAATCGCATTTCAGAAAATATGAAAAAATAAATCTTTCCTCGAGTGGATTTATATTTGATTAGCAACCTCTAAATGTAGCAAATGGCACACTTATGTCAAGATGAGGTACGATCAGAGACACTTGACGTTTGCTCAGCCCTGGTTTAAAGTGCAGATCATTTCCCTAAAACATAATTAACATCATATTTAAGATTTTAAGAAAAACAACTTTTTCTAGTTTTTACATTTTGGTGATGTTTATAAATTTACTTCCTGGTTGGACATGGGCAGTGGACAAAACATGTGTATTGATAATTTGCAGTGATATCATGCTGGGGGGCTCTGCCTGTATATCTATGACAGAATGTTTAGCAGTTTCCATGGTGACAAGATGCAAACCTTAACAAACACTGCCAAAAAAAGTTTTAAGATTGTCTGAGAACTCAAGAAGAAATAAAATGGATTTAAACAGCGCATTTTCAGGAGCCCGTGATCAATACGAGCATTAGCGGTTCCATTCAGGTGTTTGATTTTCAACAAAAGAGGTGAGCGTGATTAACTGAAAAAAAACTGTTAGCTAGCTAGCTTGTGACTGTAATGTTATGTGAGAGATTTGTTTAACAGCACAAAGCAGTTCACCTGTTGTAATTCCAGCCAAGTCTGTTCTTTCTGGTCAGATTGTGTTAAAGCAAAGCTCAGATTAACGTCTAACTTGAGTAACAGAGCTTCAGACAGAGCAGTGCCTCCATTTAGCTTCACCTTCTGAGGAAATGTTGATGACATCAGCTGCAAAGTATCAATAGGTCATTCCATGATTTTTCTAGCAACTACAATGTTAGCAAGGGTCAAAACGTGTCTATATTTTTGACATGTTCAACGTTTAATAGTTATGATTTGATTTTTGTACTTTTCTTTTCAAATTTTCTCCACAAACAGCCACATACAGTAAGTGATTTAAAACTATGATAAATATTGACCACAGGTACTATCCCACCAAACCAAGGCATAATTAGAAAAACACTCAAACCACTTTAAACTAGACAATGAGTCACACATCTGTATTCTGTGTGAGACAAACCCACCAAGGACCAGTCCCGAAAAGGGCATTTTTTAAACTGAATTTCCGCCTGCGAAGCCAGACGTTCTTCTACTCTACTCCCATTTTATCAGGGGCAGGAAGTGTAAACACAAAGCCTTCTGGGAAATGCCAAGCTCTGATAATGAAGGCTGCTGATCAGACAGAGCACACACCCTTCCTGCTATTCAAACGGGGCTCGGGTCTGGGGGCTCTTGGTGGACCATATACCTCCTCACCTACCCGACGAAATACGGCCTGAACGCGCAATAGGGCTAAGAAAGCGCAGAGTAGGGCCGCACGATTTTGGGAAGTAATCAAATTGTGATTTTTCTGACAAGTGATTTCTGTTTCAAAAGTAGGATTCTGTTCAGAGTGCACATGTAAACAACAATGACATTTGAGAGGAGACCGAAGCTGATAAACTAATACGAGAATCTCATGCATTTCAGAGCCTGTTTGCAGACGTCTAAACTACAGGTACAGGATTTTTCTATTAAAAAACAGGATATTTTGATCTTTGCGTTGGCCATGCTATTAATCTAAATAATTACAGCTTTTGCAAAGTGATATTTGCGCCAACTCAAATTGCGATTTTGATTCAATTGCGATTAACTGACTCTGTGCACAACGGTAGCCAGCTAGTTCCAGTCAGAGGGACAGTCTGCGTGTCCATTTCTGGCGTAATGTAAGGTCTATGAGGTTTTTGCCGAGTCGCGCTAAAATCAATAAATCTAGACAGATCCGGCAGTGAACGAGGAGCTGCGGGTGGATACTAATAAATGTTTAAATAATGCCGCTGACTGAAATAATCTACACCTAAAAATATTGGGTCGTCCTTACAACAAATGAAATTTTGTTGTTATGTTACATTTAACGTTCTAATGGAAGTTAGCATTAGCATTAGCACTGACACACAAAGTCGTACCTTTCTGAAAGCAGAAGTGTCCTCCGGTCAAGTTTTCCTCACATTTGTAAAATGTTTGTGATTTTTGTCCAGCTGACAGAATCGAATTTTTCTTTTACTTTGTCGCGATTAGTCACTTAATCTTGTGGCATCTTTTTAAATCAGACCTATTCTGCAAAATTAAAGTTGAGTGATTGGTGCATGTTTGAGCAATCTTTAATCGCTTATTTTCCAGATGCCATATTGCCAATCAACTCCCGTTTTCACCGTCACCAGCAGACGCTCACTGCTCTGTACTCGCACCGTTCTCCAATTTTATTTTCTTAATCGGTGATACACGTAGGATTCGGCAGCACTGCGAAGTCATTTTGGTATAAATGAAAAAAAAATCTACTGCTCGCTAGTGTAACATGCAGCTATCCATAGGAGGCGCCGACAGCTACACAGCTCTTTTTTGTGATGACGTTTACGGCGACATCAGCTCCCCGCCGAAGCTACACAGCTCTTTTTTGTGATGACGTTTACGGCGACATCAGCTCCCATTGGGCACCGCGGTTTTGTAACGTGGAAGTCAGTGGTCTTATTTCTTTTATTAAGTTGTTTTAGGTGAATATTGCGATTTAAAATGGCAGACATATATCAGACACAAGCTCAACATGTCTTCTGTAAAGCTCATGTTAAATATGCTTTAGTGATATGCGTAGTCTAACTTGTCAGATCAAGTTTAAATCTCTCCTGAGCGAATTCAACTTGTGAATTCGATTTGCTGAAAAAACCTTCCTCTCGTGTGATGTGTGTGGGGTGTTATCTGTGGGGACATGTGGTACATCCGCTGCCTAACTGGGCCTTAGTCAGTGTCACCTCGCGAGCCGCCGCAGCACATCCTCGCCGTGTTGATTCCTTTTATTGCCGGCTGTCACTCCCGCTCTCCTTCATGTGTCTGCGCTGCCCTGTGTGTGTGTGTCGAGTGTGTTTTCACAGGTATTTGTCACATCGTGGGGACCGTGGCGTAAATCTTATTAGGTCATTATCGGGCTCAGTGGCTCACTTTGTCCACCGATACGAAGGTCGACGGTTGGAATCCTGTTTTCGACATAAACATCATCGGTTGAGCTGCTAGATCCATTGACCCACAGGTTGGCGGTGCGATTCCAGCTCCCACAGATGAATACTGTTGTTGTGTCCCTGCGTATGCACATCACAAGTACCAAAATTTCCTCCACAAACAAAATAGCCAGTGTTATTCTGTATAAAACCTTCTAACCCCATAGTTTAGATTTGTTCATATTTGAAAATTCTTTTGGAAGAGTTTAAGATAAGATTTTTTTAAACATGAATCGCAAATCTAATTGCAATGTTTGTCAGAAAAAAATAAAGGCCATGTGGTAATATAAAAGAAAGTACTACCATTTAATGTAGTACTACCATTCTGTTGTCTAAAGAAAAGAGCGTTTTTTTATCGCAATCGGTATCGAGTATCAAGTCTATTCCTCCCTATCAAAATGGAGTTTGAAATTTTAGTATCGTGACACTAGCAGTGACTATGGTTAAGATTTGGACCAGTCTTCAGGAAATGAATGCAAGTCAATGTAATGTCCCCCTGAAGGACGACAACCCAACATGTGTGTGTGCGTGTGTGTGTGTATATGTGTGTGTGTGTGTGTGTAGACAGGGTATTGGCTTGTTTTCCCTCACTCTATTTCAGCCTGCCTGACTTTCACGGCACCTTTCGCTTTTATCACCTTCCCCATGTCTCCTTGTGCGCTCGCCTGCCTCTGTCTCTTCAAACACCTTCACAAATGCGTCACTGCTTGATTTCACCTATAACTCAGCCAATTCGCACATAAATGAAGCAGACACATGTTCGGCCAACAGTGATAACAAATCCCATCCAGTCACAACTCTTTTTTTTCCATCAGAGGTTACGTATATCGAATGTCCTTCTAGTCGCAACCTGTCAGATTACGACGGATAGAGAAGGCCAATGTGATGTTAGTGTCTTGCCCATAGACTGTATATATAAATAGACATGGCTAACCTGCTATTGCGCTCCAAATAGGAAGTGAGCATGGGCGCACTTCCAGCTTCCGGTCACCCCTCTCTCCGTAACTGCTGCGGTCAGGCTCGTCATTTTGGTCTTAAAACTATCCCGCTCTACAGGTTTTTTTTTTTCTTTTTATTTCGCTATTTTGTCCAGAAATCAAGATATGAACATTAGTAACAGACAAATCAGGCGCCTTCTTTCCCCAAGGTTGCGCCCGCTAGCGTTAGCAACAGGTTTGACGTTATGGGCGACGTCACACTCACTTAGTCCACTTCTTTATACAGTCTGTGGTTTCTATGCACGTTTTTAGCTTTACCATTTTTAAGAGAGTCAAAACCTTTTAATCCTACACCGTGGAACATTTAAAGCAAATACCATCTCCATGGAGATAAGCTGGCAGTGGACGGCCTCACCAGAAAAGTTACATAGTGCACTTTTACCTCAAAAAGTGTCAGGCCAATGCAAATACAGCTTGAAGTTGTACTAAAGGTCCACACTATCCATTTTACTTTTATTAATTTTACCTCTTACATAAAAACACTCTACCTCCCTCTTACATAAAAACACTCTACCTCCCTCTTTTTCGTCACTGGCGTCTTTACCTGCCTGAGTTTATGCGCAAAGTGGTCTCCACCTAATCTGACCTGATCAAATTTGTTTTAATTAATTCTAGAGAGGATTTTCCATGTATTGCTTAACATTGCAGTCTCTTACAAGTACCCTATTAGTAGCACGTCAAATCTCTAATAATTAACAGGGCATTTACTTATATTTAGAGCACTGTTAAACTGCAATACAGTAAAGAACAAAGGCGTAGCGCGTCAAGAGTTTACCACCAACCAGAGGATCACCAGTTCAAATCTGATATGCAAAAAAAAACCTAACATAATGCCAATTCTAGTTATGTGGCTGGTTGTATTAAAGGGCCCATATTACGATATTTTCTGATCTATGTTATGATGTTGTTTCCTCATCTCCGAGTATGTCTCTGAGTATTTTTCTCAACTCCAAGTATGTTTTTGATGAGGTAACATTATAACACGGCTTAAAAATCTCACAAGAGTCTCATAAGAGCCTTAAAACCGGCATTTGGCACAAAAAACAACCAAATAATTACAAAAGGTTATAGTTACGTTGTTTACATTTCAATCATCCTTTCTTTCTCATCTGCCCTCGAGTGACATGTTGACGCAAGAATCCTTAAAAACGGTCGGTAAATCTAATCTTGCAGGGGATATGAACAATCCAGCACAGAGCTCCAAAATGGACTCTAAATCTGCGTCCCACTAAGTTGCGACGTTCATCTCCGCGGCTAAAAGCTTGTCATTTTTTGAGTGCTTTCATGTACCGAACCACAACACCCTTTTTCCGCTGAAAATCTCATCGTGTCATCCACACAACCTTTACCTCAGCAATGGAAAAGTCACAGTACAGCTTTGTTTACTGTTGATGTCCTCAGTAACCTCCCTTAATGCTTCCTTCGACCTAAGAGTCACGATCCAGTCTGCCTTGAAGATTATACACTATTTCTTGTTCCTTAAAGAACCTATATTACACAAAATATTATAATGTAGTTTCCTCATCACAAACAGACCTGGAGTTGTGTTTTGTTTCATTCACATGTTTAACACACAAACCCTGCATATTTAAGATGAGTTCTTCTCTCAAACAGAAAACACTCTGTTCCACCTTGTGATGTCATGTGGTAATACAGGAAGTGCTCCGCTGTATTTTTAAACTCCGTACACCTTCACTAGAATAATTTGGATAATTTCAGCCCTGTAAAGGCGAATCTGTACTGAACTAAAGGTAAAAGGAGCTGTTAACTTGAAAACTACCGCTTCATGACATCACAAGGTGGAACAGAGTGTTTTCTGTTTGAGAGAAGAACTCATCTTAAATATGCAGGGTTTGTGTGTTAAACATGTGAATGAAACAAAACACAACAATTTTTGATGAAGTAACAACATTATAACATGGCCTGGGGCTCACAAGAGTCAATTTTGCGTAACATAGGACCTTTAAAGTGCATATGAGGTTAGACTAATTTCACTAAAACATAGTTAGTATATTTAAAATGAAGATTTTAAGATTATATTTAGGTGAAGTTTATCATTTTACTTCCTGGTTAGACATGGGCAGCAGATATGACATACATAGAGGTAAATCCATGACTGTTACCTAGCAACCAAAATGTTAACAAAAGTCCAAACTCAGTTAAGTGTCAGTTTGTGGGAAAAAATACCGGAAGTAGCGATGAGTTCAAAAATGGAATATCTCGACCTGTGCTATCTCGAATGTGCTGTCATTCATTTGTATTAGTCTAATCAAAAACCTACATTATGGTTGCTAGGTAACAGAACTGAAATTACCTCTACATGTCCAACCAGGAAGTAAATGTACAAACACCAAAAACTGCAATGAGTTTATAAGCTCTTTCCACAACTTTTAGGGACCACAGTGTTTGCCGGTAAAGCTAACAACAACTAGCATGCTGACTGCGCATTTCCTGATTCTCGGACAGTAAAACACTTAATTAGATGCAGACAGTACACAGTGGACTTATTTTGACCTCCAGAGCTGCGTATACAATATATCTGTACTGCGGCGCGACAAATGTTGCGCAAATACACAAGAGAAAAATGTGGTACTGGCCCTTTAAATATACTGATGTTAATTATGTTTTAGTGAAATGAGTAGTCAAACCTGTCATTTGCGTTTTAAATCAAAGCCGTCTCGCGGGGCTACGGAGGATAAATACGTTCCAAGAATATCTCAAATTCTCATCTGAGCATTGTCCGCGGGCGTCGCAGATACAGTTGTCAGTCTAGGATGCGTTGAGTGGCAGGCGGGTTTGACCCAGTTTCACATTGTGTTCGGAGCAGATAAACACTAAACAAGACCTTAACGCACGCACAGAGGAGGAGAGCAGTGCCGCAGAAACAAGTATATGTGTTTTGATAGACAGTTTCTCATTTGACTCCCTAATGGCTCCTGCAGACAGAACACTGGCAGAGCTGCTGAGGCTGAACGCGGACTGACATTAGGATTTATGTACAAGTCTGAGTACACTGCAGCGGCAAAAAGACAAGTTAAGTTTTAGTATTCACAACTGTTCATATTAAGATTATTTAAAAGTGCTATACTGCACAAAATTGACTCTTGTGAGCTTTGAGCCATGTTAGAATGTTGTTATCTCCTCAAAAACATAACTGGGGTTGTGTTTTCTTTCATTCACACATGTTTGAGTAATCCTGGCTTATTAGTCTGTCTACATCTCCAAAACTCAAAATGCTCAGTCCCACCTTGTGATGTCATGAAGCGGTAGTTTTCAAACAGCTCCTTTTACCTTTTGTTCAGTAGAGATTGTCAATTCCAGGGCTGAAATGATCCAAATGATTCTAGTGAAGGTGTATGGAGTTTAGAAACACAGTGGAGCACTTCCTGTATTACCACATGACATCACAAGGTGGAACAGAGTGTTTTCCATTTGAGAGAAGAACTCAGCCTAAATATACAAGGTTTATGTGTTAAACATGTGAATGAAACAAAACACAACTCCAGGTCTGTTTGTGATAAGGAAAGAACTTTATAACATAGATCAGAAAACTGTGTAATAAGGAAAAGAATTTATAACATAGATCAGAAAACTGTGTAATATAGACCCTTTAAAGGTGCAATACGTAACTTTTCTGATGATACGGCATTGGCTTGAATGTTTCACAATATGGCTTTACACTTATCTGCCTCTACAGTGACAAACAGTTGATGCCACCAAACCAAGTTACAGGTCAGTTCTGTGGAGAGGCGACCACAATCACAGTTAAGAATGCATGTTTTTCAAGGTATTTTTGACTAATAAAAACACCAACAATATCTCAATGCACAACAGATAAGGCGGAAAAGTCCAAGCAAAACAACATCTCCATGGAGGCTATGGCTCTGTCTGGAATGCTACACATTATTGCATTAAAGCCACGGTCTGTTTCTTGCATCTATAACCTTTAGCTATAATCTTCCACGCTATGGCATGAAACCTATCTCCATGTAGAATGTTCCGAAGTAAGGTTTTAACTTTCAGCAGCAGGCTCTCCACCAGAAAATTACATTTGCGTTTTTAAAATAATAACAGGATAAAAACAGGGAAAAAGGTCAAGCTAATTTTAAGGCAACATGGGAAAAAACAAGAAGTATTTGCCAAGGATATAATTATAGTTACCCCTCTCAGAATCGAAAAGTACTTCAAGACAGTAAGTGCATAAACTTAAAGATAGCTCGACACTCCATCTGGTGACGCTCACACTACGAACGAAGTGCCGATTCCATCACAGCCAACCTCTCAATAAGGACACTGTGCAGTATTTATGATGTCACATACATTTGAGGTGATGTGTTAAGGCCAGATATGTACTGACAAGATGACAGCCTCAGAGCGGTCTTGCATTTCCGTAAAACCAAATGTACCTTAGCTTAATGAGGGTAACAGGTTCCAGAGTTTTGCATTACAAATGAGATAAAAATGGCATAAGCTTGAAATTTGGTTTAAAGATTGTGTAATGTTGGCAGCTGAAAAACAAACCTGGAGTTCTGATCATTTTCAGGCTCAAATCACTTCAAAGCTGTTTTTAGCATCATGCTGATAACAGCCAGGCTGCTAATTCATGATTTCAAACAGATTCAGTCCCCATTTTTGCCAGCAGATGGCACTAAGCATTCAAAAGTAAAAGTTAAATGAAATTAAAAGCTACAAATATGATTTAAATGCATATACGTATCTTTCTGCTGTCTCTATAGAGACAGTACAGCTTGTAATGGAATTGTAATGTTCCACAGCATAGCATTAAACATTTCTATGCACACTTTTCAATGTATTTTGTGTGATAAAAATGCCCGTGATTGAATAAATGCGAGATATATAAGTTTAATGCCATACTGTGAAACATTCAAGACAAAGAAATTCTATGGTATATGTGACATTTTGAGGACTTTTCACCATTCAAAAATATATATTCTTTTGACTTAGTAATTGGGTCTTTAATAATGTGGTAACTGTGTCTATTACTTAATTAGTCTTTTTGAAGTCACATTTGCATAACAAAGTGCTACTTGTGTGATCAACCATATCAAAAAGAGGACTAAAGGAGTTCTTCTAACCCAGTTCTACATCAAAACTAAACTAGGACTAACCTGGTCTAAAACATAACAAGATCAAAGCCAGTATCAGCTAGAACCACTAACGAATGAATAATGATCCAAATAAGTCTGGCTTAAAGGTCCCATATTATGCTATTTTCTAAATGTTAAATAATGTTTCCTCATCACAAACATACCTGGAGCTGTGCTTTGTTTCATTCGCACATGTTTAACACACAAATGCTGCATACTACAAACTGAAAATGGTCTTTTCCACCTCGTGATGTCATGTGGTAATCACAAGAAGTGCTTCGCTGTGTTCTTAAACTCCATACACCTTCACTAGAATCTTTTGGATAATTTCAACCCTGAAAAATTGACAATCTCTACTAAACTAAAGGTAAAATGTAGCAGTTTATTTGAAAACTACTGCCTCATGACATCACTAGGTGGAACAGAGCATCTTGAGCTAATAATACAGGGTTTGTCAGATGTGTGAATGAAACAAAACACAAATCCAGGTATGTTTTTGAGGAGATAACAATATTATAACATGGCTTAAAGCTCACGAGAGTCAATTTTACGTAGTATAGGACCTTTAAATTAAACTCTTTTTGAAGCTTTCTACCATGTTATAAAGTTCCCTCATCAAAAACATGCCTGAAGGTTTTAAATGTCATCCATTCATGTTTGAGTATTTTAGCGATCTCTCCTGGGCCCTATTCAAACCCTCTTTACGGTGAACAGTATCAGCCCACAAGTCTACGTCGCCCGTTTTCCAAAAGTATGACACAAAAAAAGCTCACGGAGTCAATTTTACGTAGTATAGGACCTTTAAATTAAACTCTTTTTGAAGCTTTCTACCATGTTATAAAGTTCCCTCATCAAAAACATGCCTGAAGGTTTTAAATGTCATCCATTCATGTTTGAGTATTTTAGCGATCTCTCCTGGGCCCTATTCAAACCCTCTTTACGGTGAACAGTATCAGCCCACAAGTCTACGTCGCCCGTTTTCCAAAAGTATGACACAAAACAATACACTACAACTTCACAAACCTTGCGAGTTTCATTAGAGCGTCAAAAACTGAGCTAAAAATTACTCAACATGTTAATACGTTGTTAAGGCAAATATAGCATTTTCAAAACAATAAAAGCTAACATGGGGATCTAAATATGTTAAGTGTTAGCAGTTTATACCCAATAGAAGAGTAACACCCCCTCTTTAATGTCATACTGTGACACATTCCAGACAAAGCAATAATCACATCATAGACACAAACAAGTGGAGTACCCCTTCACTAAAAAAACGTAAACAGGACTCTTTAAATGTCACTATATTTTCACGTTTTTATTTCTGCCAGTGTAAACCCCACCAGAGTCCGCCGTGCTCCTCTGACACACTTCCCTAATTCAGTTTGACCTGTCTAAACGCTGCATCGTGTTTATTTGTGTTTCCTCCTCCGATAGATCTCCCAACCTCTGCCGCGGCGCTCCCCGGAATCGTGCGGTGCGCCGGTCGTCGAGATTAAAACAAGTTTAATTACGGAGCTGCCTCAAACAATCTGTCTGCCACTGAGTCACCCCACGTGCGCGCGTACAGCGGGGGCGTGCACGTGGCCGTCCTCTCCGACTTTCGGTCGTGTTGCCGGGCCGAGCGCTGTCCTGATTGGTGCCAGAGCGAGGTGCCAGTTAATTTTATTTTCGCACACAATCAGACAAATCACTTTTACGGGCGGGAGTGGCCGGTGAGTGATACGACACAGCTGTGGAAGTGACAGTAATGAGCCAGTGGAATTTGGAGATTTAAACCACAGTCTGCTACGTACAGTGTTGGGGCTATAGGGCACATGGGGGTATACTGTACCGGGGTGGAAGAGGTCTGGACTGGGCAAGGTCAGAACAAAGACTAAACCAAGCTAGTGTTGTCACGATACCGAAATTTCAAACTCAATTTCGATACTAAGGAATAGACTCAATACTCAATACCGATTTCGATACCACTATGATGATAAAAAACCATGATTTCTTTAGACAATAGAATGTGATTTTCAACAGTAAATCGTAGTACTTTCTTACCTTCTATCTGTGTAATCCCTCAGTCGTCCAATAGGTTCCATAGTGGTCCATGGGCGTCTACTAGTCTACGTGTCTTATACCATTCTAAAGATATTCAGGAAAGGTTCATTTCTGTCCTGTGAATGTGACTATTTTAGTATCGATACTTGCTCAAATGAGTATGTAGTTTTGCTACTAGTTTTAGTATCATTTAATATCTGATTTTCAATACTTTTGACAACCCTGTCTATTGTCCTGTCTGAAACGATTGTTCAGAATCAATCAATATGGATTTTTTCATGGCCGATGCTGATACCAATTGTTAATAATCCAGAGGAACCGATGGGCGATAAACTCTGCCAATATCTTTAGGCCGATATGTAAAGCTGTTCAGGAAAGATTTATTTCTGTCCTGTGAATGGGACTTTTTTAGTATTAATGCCTGTTCAAATGAGTATCTGATTTTCAATACTTTTGACAACCCTAAACCACAGTCTAACAAAGGATTGAAGGATTGACAAACCAATTATGCAAAACGAATGGCGGACTCAATCAGGTCTAAAAGTTCTACATCAAAATTAAAGCCCCGTTTGTAAAAGAAATGAAGCATCTCAAGAGGCAAACCAAGATAAATAAAAAAGAGCTAGACAAAGACTAAACCTGGCCTAAGACAGGTCTAAAACTAGACTAAATCAATTCAAAGCTATTTCTGTAAGACAGGATTAAAGATGTTCTGAACTAGTTTTATATAAGAACTTAACTAGGACAGCACCTGGGCTAATTAAACAAAAAAAAGAACTAAACCAAATCTAAACCTGGTCAAAAACAGGACTAAATCAGCTCTGAACCAGTTCTACATCAAAGCCAAGTCTAAACAAGGACTACGCCTGGTCTAAAACAGGACTAAATCAGTTCTGAACCACTTCTACATCAGAACTAAACCATGTCTTCCACCTCTTATAAAACAGGAATAAATTTGTTATACAACCGAACAAAACCAAGTCTAAACTGGGACTAAACCTGGTCTAAAACAGGACAAAAAAGTTCTAAGTCAGTTTTATATAAGAACTTAACTAGGACTACACCTGGTCTATATAAATAAAAAAGAACTAAACCAAGTCTATACCTGGTCTAAAACAGGACTAAATCTAGACTAAATCAGTTCAAAGCTATTTCTATAAGAAGAAACAACTTTAAACTGGGACTAAACCTGGTCTAAAGCAGGACTAATTAAGTTCTAAACCAGTTCTACATCAGAACTAAACCAAATCTAACCTGGTCTAAAACAGAATACATTTTGATCATAACCGGGACTACACCGGGTTTAAAGAGTGACCTACCCGGATTAAACCTACAAACTGGTTTAGTCCTGGACTTGATATTCCAGGACTAAACCAGTTCATAGCCAGAACTAAACCATGTTAAACCAGGAATTAAATTAAACTGAGCTCGAACTAAACCAAGGTTCTAAACCAGGCCAAGAAATTATATCAATATTATGACCTCACTCTGCAAAAAATACCAAGTTGTAAAGCTGTCAGCCGTGTTTTGGTGGAGCAGGCTAATTTATACCACCTCAGCATAGAGAGGCCATGCAGTGAGGAGTCAGATTTCTGTTTTCTTATGGTCGTTTTATAATGCACACAATAAAGTACACACTAGATTGTATTATACACTGCAGACTCTTTAACAACCGCATGTGTAAGTGGTGCCAGCTGGCTCCAAACACGGCCACTTAAAACTGTGTACTAAGGTCTCCATGACAATAAGAAGTGACAAGACCTTGATTAGCTACGTTCCCTTGAGTTTTGTTTTTTGTTTTTTGGGATTTTTTTGTCTGGGAGAAAAAATTGAGTGGAAAAAAATCTGCTGGACCAGTTTTGAGTATTTTTTAAAAGATTTGCAGCCAGACATTGTGACATAATCAATGATGTCTCTCCCTTACTTCTAGCTTTTATCTTCAGGGTTGGTAACAGCATTCATTGATTTTCATGTTGGTTAAATCACCAAAACTGCAATGGAAAGTTGATTTATAACACGCTTTAAAAACGTCAATGTTGTCTGAAGAGCTACAAGGATAAAACATATAAAACTAAATCAAAAATATTATTAATAAAATCGTATTAAAAGATCTGTACAATCATTAAAGAGGGGCTATTACGCAAAATCGACTTTTTAGAGTTTTGTACCGTGTTGTAACGTTGTTCCCTCATCAAAAACGTGCCTGAAGAGGTTTTAGATGTCATCCATGCATGTTTGAGTAATCTAGCGATCTGTCCCAGGCCCTATTCGAACCCTCCTTACAGTTAGCAGTACGAGCCTGTACAAGACTAATACAAAACAATACACTAACTTCACGAACCATGTGCAGTAGTGTCATTAGTGGGATGCATGCAGATTGTAATGTGATAGTGCTCTGAAGGCGGAGTGACTTAGCACGGGGAGCAAAAGGACGAGGCCCTCAGAGCGTTTTTAAAACAATAAAAGCTAACATGGTGATCTAAATATGTTATGTGTTAGCAGTTAATACCCCATAGAAATCTAAAAAGGCTGGATTACTGGATTTTCCATACGGCTCTAATCAAACTAAGAAAGCCTATTCAAATGCATATAGGTGCTTTTGGTCTCGTTTTGCTCTCAAAAAGCTGCTTATGCTGTACATTACACTGCATGGTATAAAGGACATACACCTTAAATAGAAGAAATAAATGCCACGTGCCTAAATAAAAAACAGAGCTCGTGAATGTCTAAAAGGAGGAGAAAAGGGACCCTGACATTATAAAAGTGTGAAGTAGAATCAGAGGAGTATCTAGGCAGAACTCCCTGAAATACAATATTTATTTTACCTTTTAATCAAATTTTTTGGAAACTTTCTCCTGCTACGAGTAATGTGGCAACACTTTACAGTTACTAGGCTTTAATTAGACGTAATAAAGCTCGAACAAGACTTTTACCTGTATTACCTTTTATTGTTTTGAAAATGCACGCTAAGTCACTCCCCCTTCAGAGCACTATCGAACGCAATGATGAGGGAACGACGTTATAACATGGTCGAAGGCTCCAAAGCTCTTTGCCTAATACCCCTTCTAACTACACAATCCAGTGGTAAGCGTTTGGACTTTGGGTATTAAATAAGACGTGATAAGCCTCAATCTGTCTTAATAAACTATTTGCTCATTATGAATTAAATCTCTGCTGATGCTTTATTAAGACAGTGTAACCAGTAATGCTAAATCATCAGATTAACATGGGGTTACAATCCTAGAAAATGAACAAAGCAGACCTAATCTGAAGATGAAAACGTCAGTTGATAACCAAGCCAGAATGTTGTAGTTTAATTCTTGCTGCTTGCATTGAACATGGCCATTTTGCTCTTGGGCAAGACACATAACCTTCTTTTCTTGTTTAAAATTGGTCCTATGGTCAGAGAGGCTATTTCTACTAGTCTACCCCAGGGCAGATGTGGTTAGTAAAGTAGATTATCACCAACACTATTATTACTACACTATAAAGATGTTTTAGAAGTGTTAAAGGGCCCATATGACGCTATTTTCTGAGCTATGATATAATGTTGTTTCCTCATCACAAACAGACCTGGAGTTGTGTTTTGTTTCATTCACACGTTTAACACACAAACCTTCCATATTTTGGCTGAGTTCTTCTCTCAAACAGAAAACGCATTATTCCATCTTGTGATGTCATGTGGTAACACAAGAATTTCTGCACTGTGTTTTACACACGCCTTCACTAGAATCATGGATAATTTGGATATCATTGGATAATTTCACCACTGGAACTGCCAATCTCTACTGAACTAAAGGTAAAAAGTAGCTCTTAACTTGAAATTTACGACTTCATGACATTACAAGGTGGAACAGAGTATTTTAAGCTTCTTAGACATAGACTAATAATAAAGGATTAATAATAAAGTGTTACTCAAACCTGTGTGAATGAAACAAAACACAACTCCAGGTATGTTTTTGATGAGGTAACAACATTATAACTTGACTTAAAGCTCATAAGAGTCAATTTTGTGTAATACAGGACCTTTAATAAATCAAAATAAATCATTATTATTATCATTATTATTACTAATTTATTTAAAAAGTTGACAATGACAAACGCAGTACATACAGGCCAGTAAGGGAGCCGTAAAAGTGGGTCTCTCAGCCGTAATCACAGACTTGAAGCTGCACTAACATGGGCACAGCTGGACAGCTTGTCAACCACAGATATATCTGCCTGAATGAATGGCTCTAATCATCAATGGTGTGTGTGTTCTGTGTGGGTCTTAGGAGGGCGCGCGTGCCGGCCTGAGGGAGGGTGAAGTCTCCCAGATGGCTACGGATTGTCCCTGATCGTTGCCTCTCCAGGAATTAGACCACTGGCTTTGGTTGCATCAACGGCTTTCGGAGTAACAACCAAATCAAATCACCTCTGTCCCTCTGAGCCATGAACTAAATCCAAGTACAGACAAAATCGAGCTGAATGGCATGTCGCTCCAAAATCGTATTATTCAGTGGGTTTAAAGGGCCCATATTATGCTGTTTTCTGCTCTGTGTTATAATGTTGCTTCCTCATCACAAACAGACCTGGAGTTGTGTTTTGTTTCATTCACACGTTTAACACACAAACCCTGCATATTTAGGCTGAGTTCTTCTCTCAAACGGAAAACACTCTGTTCCACCTTGTGATGTCATGTGGTAAAACAGGAAGTGCTCTACTGTGTTTTTAAACTCTATACACTTCCACTAGAATAATTTGGATGATTTCAGCCCTGGAACTAAAGGTAAAAGGCAGATGTTAATTTGAAAATTACCGCTTCATGACATCACAAGGTGGAACAAGAGTGTTTTAGCTTTGGAGATGTAAACAGATTAATATTAAAGGGTTACTCAAACATTTGTGAATGAAACAAAACACAACTCCAGTATGTTTTTGAGGAGGTAACAACATTAGAACATGGCTTAAAGGTCACAAGAGTCAATTTCACATAAAATACAACTTTTAATGTCTTATTTTAAAGGTACAGTATGTAAATTTCTGGTGGCTAAAATATTACATACTGTGGCATTAATATAAGATTGAGTTGTTTTATATAACATGCATATAGACTTAATTTTCATCATTTGGAGAGACACCATTCTGGGCTTAAAAGACATTTACTATAATCAGACAATAGGTACAAACTATTGAACTCCAGGTGCAAGGTGCTAAATGTAACCTTTTTGGTGGGGCACTCATCTCCATGGAGACAAACAGGTGGCGCCACCAGGCAAAGTTCCAGGTCAGATCTGTGGAGGTGAGCCCACTCATAGTAACAATGCATGTTTTTCAAGGTATTTTTGAGCAAATGAATAAATGCAAGATAAGTTTAAAGCCATACTGTGGAACTTTTGAGGCAAAGCAATAACATCTCTGTGGAGGCAACAGGTGGCTGACACTGCACCAGAGATTTTACATAGTGTACCTTTAAAGAAATTTACATATTACAGGCCAGTGTAGGTACAAACTGTGTCTCACAAAAAGACCAATTGAAGTAAATTGTTAGAAAGTTACATACTGTACCTTTAAAATAAGACGTTAAAAGTCCTATTTTATGCGAAATTGAGTCTTGTGACCTTTAAGCCATGTTCTAGTGTTGTTACCTCCTCAAAAACATATGAGTTGTGTTTTGTTTTATTCACAAATGTCTGAGTAAGCTTTTAAAAGTGCTCAAAATGCTCTGTTCCACCTTGTGATGTCACGAAGCGGTAGTTTTCAAGTTAACAGCTACACTTTACCTGTTGTTCAGTAGAGATTAGCTCTACTCAAGGCTGAAATTATCCAAATGATTCTGGTGAAGGTGTATGGGGTTTAAAAACTCAGTGGAGGACTTCCTGTATTACCACATGACATCACAAGGTGGAACAGAGTGTTTTCCGTTTGAGAGAAGAACTCAGCCTAAATATGCAGGGTTTGTGTGTTAAATGTGTGAATGAAATGCAGGATTTGTGTATTAAACGTGTGTCAATGAAACAAAACACAACTCCAGGTCTGTTTGCGATGAGGAAACAACATTATAACATGGATAAGAAAATAAGATGAGCCCTTTAATGTCTGTACCTGCTTACTCCCCCATTTCCTGAGCTTTGACCTTTCAATAAAGCCACATTGCCAAATACATCTTTCAAATGTGTCTCTGAATGATGAAATTAACCTTAATGTGGCTACTATCCTTTAGCATTTTGATTCCTCTGAGAACAAATGATCAGTAAACACCATCAGCTTTGCACAACATCATGACAAGCCTGAAGATGGAACGCTCCCATTTTGCAACAATCGATTTTGTCTTTCCACTGATAATAAAGCTCACTCGTATGCATTTCAAACCCCGTCTAATCTCCATACAAAAAATAACTCAATCGAAAACCAGAAGGAAGCTAAAGCAATCAACGTTTTTGTGATAAGAAATGAAACAATTAATATAAACTGCCAACTTGACAACTCGTAATCCAAAATGTACATATGCAATTGTTTGAGGAAAATATGAATATTGTCAGAAGAACTCAGTAATCATCCCTAGGCACACATCCGGAGTAACCCAGCACACCAAACACGTTCGGAGCTGACAAAATGTCACCCTGCCACAGATCTTCCCTCTTTGGAAATAATAAATGCTGTCATCAATACTTTATACCCACGCCAGCCTCACGTCAACCTGACAGCCCGACGGTAGAAAAAATACACCCTACGTATATATTTTCCCAGCATCTTCCTGAGGACCTCTCACACATGGGATCCTATCATCTTAATGGTCACCTGTGTCTGACATTTTAAAGGGCTCATATTACTCTATTTTCTGATCTATGTTCTAATGTTGTTTCCTCATCAAAAGCATACCTGGAGTTGTGTTTTGTTTCATTCACACATGTTTAACACACAAACCCAACCCGCAAATTAGCCCGCATTCTTCTCTCAAACAGAAAACACTCTGTTCCACCTTGTGATGTCATGTGGCAATACAGAAGTGCTCCATTTTGTTTTAAACTCCATACACCTAGAATCATTTGGATAATTTCAGCCCTGGAATTGGAAATCTTTACTAAACAAAACGTATAAGGTACCTGTTACTTAATCACTTAATGACGTCACAAGGTGGAACAGAGCGGTTTGACCTTTGGAGAAAGGTATGTTTTTGATGAGGTAACAACATTATAACACGGCTTCAAGCTCGCAGTCAATTTTGTGTAATACGGGACCTTTAACACACCATACAGAATCAGCAATTTCACCACTCAAATCTCGACTCGGACATCCGCGAGCACTAGTAACATTATCCACTGACAATATTCCAACTTATTCCCTCAGCCTGGGAGACACTTCAACAGATATTATGAACGATTCACTTGAACGGCTGTGAAACTAGCTTTAGGCGTTGTTGGAAGGATCTAGGTTACGTCGCAATTAAGGGCAATTATTATTCATGATCTCAACATTCTTTAAGTAAAGCTTTCAACATTCTTTTATGCCAGGACAAAAAAAAAGTCAACTTACCACTTTCAAATGGAAATCGGGAATATGTTAACGTCTCAGCGTGCTACTCCCGTTAATTCGGCAGACCGTGACAGCAGCTAGCAGTAGGTGATTGTTTGCTCATTAGAGGGTGAAATGTCCCAGTGATTCTGATGTCTAGTCCGTGCTGTTGCGCTGTGCTGCCTCTGTCAGCTCCTAGTGAGAGCAGCAGGTGTTCTCCGCTATCCTCAGGCGCAATTTAGCCAACCCTTCAGAACCAACGCGAGAATCCCAACGGTAAGATTTCGGAAGTTGGTCAAATTGTTAAGAGTCAAGTGTTGAATGAATGTTTGCTGAATTGGAATTCCGTTGAAATTCTTGATGTTTTTTTAATTATCTTGATGATTTTCTGCTATTCCGTAATCCCAAAAAGCTTTCCCAACGCACAACAAAATACCGGTCAAACTCTCGAACAGCATCCAAGAACTACCAAACCTCAACTGACCACTTTCAAACCGCAACTCCTCTCTTCCACTCCTGAAGCTCTGCCCATTTCCTTTTTCCTGTTGTTTTTTGGAATTTTTTTTGTCCGCTTGGGTCCGGGAAGAGTGTGAGAGAGAGAGAGGAGAGAGGAGGGGTCGCGACAACAGAGCAAGAACACAAGAAGAACCTCCGTAGAGACCAGCGCGAAGCATATGTCTGAAGAACTCCGGAGTCGCTTACGGGAGAGAGGGGAGCGGAGCAACAGCAGCCGGCGCGTTGTTATCGCTGGAAGAGGATGGAGTGAGAGTTAGATGGAGGAGAGGAGAGAGGGAAAGCAAAGGGGAGGGGGCTGTAAGGTGAGAGAGGAGTTACTTGCGAAGAGCGTTCCTGAGTGAAACGCAACAACATCGAGTAGAGGAGGGGGTTTTATTATTCATGTGTGGGGGATAAGGATTAAGTTAAACAGGTTATTGGGGATAATCCGTGGAGATTTCCCCACATGAGGCTAGTAAATATTTCACAGGGCTGACTGTGGCTAGGGGCGGTGTGGATGTGTGAGCCTATCTGACGCAGGGATCTTGACTAAAGTCGGTAAATTAGACAAGAGCGACCCCGGCCACCCGCACGCTCTCGGACACGCTAACTGTGGACATAATACGCACACTCTCAGACACGCTAACTGTAGACATGATACTCAGATCAGGGAAAGGAGGATTGGTGAAGTCGATGTTATGTTTTTGAATTGTATTTTAATATGAAATTATATCATTCTTAAGGGTTAGTACTTTTTCAAAATTCTACAAGTCTTTAACAAAGACTTTGAAGAAACAAGTCCAGTCTACTAAACGTGAACGGTTCAAATGGAATATTTTCGTTCATTTTTTATGTATATATACATTTATTTTGAAGAAACTCAAAGAACAGCAAGGAAGCAAAGGAGGCTACACATGTGAGGGCTTTTTGCTAATAAAAATGATTGTACTTAGAAGTAGTAGTTTGTAGTTTTATTGAAATACAAAGATAGGGTTAGGGTATTTAGATTACACATTATTTCAAAGGGTAATGTAAGATATATGAAGTGCTTAGCTTAGAGTAACGCTACTTTTAATATGCATAATCATGAGTAGACAAGTGACAGTTGAGTGCCCTAGTCAGTTGGGGATAACACAGACGCTGAGTTAGCTCTAACAAGAGTGATTAACATCTCCCGTATTTGGCAACATGTTCCATTTTAGTACTGCTCTTAAGGAAAAGTGGAAATACTTAGTACTGTCTCTCAGATAAGTGAAAAGAAGTAAACTCCTCCGAACAGTAAACATGGCCCCACCTCAAGTTTGAATGATTTAAAATAAAAGTTCTTCATAATTCCTCCTATTGGATAAAATTATACCAGTTATCGCTTCTTAGTCATTAAAACAATATTTAGAAAGAGCCAGTCTTTTGAACAATTCTTGCTCAAATCCGGCTCCCATTAAAGAGTCGAAAGTCTTACCACAAAGCCTATCCATAACCATAATACAGTTACCTGTCCAGCCAGAACCACACGCTTTGACAAAACTTTACAAAGACGAGTGGGACCGGAACTGTATCCTGTCTCCCCAATTCCAGAGGACGTGATTAACAGGCGGATTAACCAATCAGGGAGATGTATGGTCCATTCCGCAAAAAACAGTGAGTGAGAAAGAGCGTGGATTTATCTCAGGTATCTCATGATGTCTTCTGGATTTGAGAAACACAAGCTACAAATCAGTAGCTGTGGTTTGACTGTCACAAAGGTTTTTCACTCTATGGTTCCAGGCCCTTCTGGATTTGAACAGAATGTAGAAGGGACTGGCTGGTCAGGCAAATAATACAGTGTCTTGTCTTAACATGACAACCTGATACAATGTAGAAGTCATGTCCTAATGTTTAGATAGTATCACACAACGACATAATAGTTTTATGTTAAAAGTCGATACTTTTACCAGTCCCATATCAGCATGAATTCGGATCGATTTAATATAGTGACATTTCTGGATCATTTATGTCATAATGAATAGCCGTATAATTCCCAACAAAACCTTAAAGCAGACCTATTCTGCAAAATCAACTTTTTAGAGCTTTGTACCATGTTGTAGTTGTTTCTCTTCTCCTTTACCCTCTTGAAGCTGTATTTGGAGTGATTCATGCATGTTTGAGTAATCTTTTTTCTCCCGTATTCAAGATGTCATTGTTCCGATCAACTTCCATTTTCACCACAACAGTATACGCCCACTGTGATGTACTTCATTCTCCAATTTATTTTTGCTTAATCGATGACACACGTAGGATTCGGCAGCGTCATGTACTCATTTTGGTACAAATGGAAAAAATCTGTTACAAGTGTGCATGTGCTGCTATCCATAGGAGGGGGCAACTTTTTGTTGCGATGACGTTTACGCCAACGTATTGGCATCGCAGTTTTGTAACGCAGAAGTCAGCAGACTTGTTTTTTTAATAAGTCATTTTAGATCAAATTTGCGATTTAAAACGTCTAAATTATAACATAATGATCCACGGGTGTCATAGATTATAACTATAGCGCAGACAAAAATACATAAGGTTTTCTTTAATGTCTATGTGAGCCTAACAATGTATTTAATGCTGATTAGGATAAAGTTAATTAAGAATTTTAATTTTTTGTAAGACCTTGGTTAATTTCTGCTGGTTCATTATAAAGCCTGTTCTGTTTGAATTCACAAATCATGTTCGTTTTATAAAAGAATCACTGCAATATTTTTGTTCATTGTTATTGATTGCCTGATGTTTTGTCTTCCAATTCTTGTTAACTTCTTTAATTAATTTTAACATTTAATTTTTAATGAAGTCCTCATTTATTTAGAGACTTCTAATACTTGATTCTTTTTGAAACAGACTTCTTTGTTGCGGCATAAAAAATGAATACCACAATGCCTGCCTTTTGCCTTTTGTGTTTCATCTTCATGCAATGTTTTCATTACAGCTTACTCACAAAAATCCACTTCTACCCTCATTTGTTCAGCGCTATGCTTTTGGTTAAGGAGAGGGTATTATGCAAAATCAACGTTTTGAAGCTATTCTACCATGTTATAATGTTGTTTCCTTATCAAAAAACATGCCTAAAGAGGTTTTATATGTCATCAGTGCATGTTTGAGTAATCTAGTGATCTCTCCCAGGCCCTATTCAAACCCTCCTTATGGTTATCTGTCAGATTCTGTCTAGGCTCCACCCACAAGCCTGCCTCCCCCATGCTCCCGCACGACAGTTCTCTATAAATATACAAAATCATGATACAAAACAATATACTACAACTTCACAAACCTGATGCGATGTGCAGTAGTTTCATTAGTGGGACGCACGCTGGGGGGGGTGACAAATAACACATTATTATACCTGTACATTTTTTTATGTTACGTTAGCATGCTAATTATACACGTCAGATCTGCGTTTTGCCTTCGCGGTAATGCTAACAACAACTTGTATGATAACATCGCACTTCCTGATTCTCTGAGGATAAACCGCTTAATAATTAGACACAGACAGTACACAGCGGTCTCGTTTCTAAGAACAAAATTTGCTCAGCTACTCAGAAAAAAATGAGTTACAGCTGCTTTATGTACTTGATCTGTGTTAAAACCCCGTTGCCCTGGATCCAATTATAAACATGTGCTTATGGTTGTGAAATGGACACGCTTCAAAGGGACCAATGTCACGACCAACTCAGAGCTGTCTCTTGAGTGTTAAGATCCTTGTGTCTCCCCCGCGACCCAGCCGTACAGCTCCGATGACCCCTCACGTGCACTCCCCTCCCACGTGCACGCTCGCAGACAGCTGACCTACCTATGGGTCTGGTCACCTTCACCTAAGCAGACATCGCTTCACTCAAAACGGCCTCGCATTATCCCCCGTGACGGACGACGTCTTGGCTGCAGAGCGAAGCATACTGCGTCTCTGAGTCACACAAAAACAAGAAATATTCGCTGTCTTTTGGTTGGTGTTCTTGTGAAGTGAATCATGTTCGGTAATTGTTCAATGTCGAAATACGTTTTAAAAAGTCTACAGTGTTCAAGGGCTCCGTAGAAGTAATGGAAGGTTCTCTCTATTTGTGTTGCATACAGGTTTTTGGAATAAATCAAGGCTGCAGTTTCTCAAAGGTGATATAACATTCAAAATTTTATCTCTGAAACGTACCTGGTTTGTTTCATTTGCACTTTTAAGGTTTTTTACTTTTTACAACTAAGTGAAAAAGTAGGTTGGCCATCGCTATCTGTCAGAAGAGAACAACACTGCGTAAAATGGACTTTACTTCATAGACTGCCTGAATGTCTCACTTGCTTGTTCAACTTTGACACAGGAACTTTTAATACAAGATCTCATGATTGTCTACGTCTAAAAACTGGCTGCACTAGAAGTGAAATGGGAAAAAACCTTGTGGTAATTTTGCTTCGCTAAATCTGAATACATTTCAAGGAAATGGATACAATGGTGCCACTAATGCACTTTAATAATCTGGTGATAAACATTCATAATCACACCTGATCCAGTTTTTAATGCTTTAAATGGAGCTATGTAGTTTGTTTTTGTTTGTATTTTTCTGAATTTTAAGCAGGGCGCCCATGAAAAAGAGACTGGTACTCTCTTATACAATAAAATTAAATGAAAGTGATTGAAACCATCAAGTGCTCCTGTGTGTGGATGGCATTGTAGGCATAACACTAACACATAGAAGCTACATAAGGAAATTCAAGGATGAAATAACAAATCAGATGAAGAAAACCATTCCATAATTTGTGAAAGTGAAGGGTATAATGCTGCTTTTGTTCATCAAAACAAATGAAACTGTGTCATCAAGTATTTAATTGTAGCTATAAACAGATACATGTTGTGTTAAATCAGACCTATTCTGCAAAATTGACTCTTTAGAGCTTTTAACCATGTTATAGTTGTTTCCTCTCACCATTTACTCACCCCCTCTCGCCATTACTCACCCCAAGTTGTATCAGGAGTGATTCATGCATGTTTAAGCAATCTTTAATCGCTTATTTTCAAAATGCCATATTGCCAATTAATCCACCGTTTCCACCGTACAGGCCCACTCTGATGTACTTCGTTCAGTTTTATTTTCTTAATCGATGATACGTGTAGGATTTGGCAGCGTCGCGTAGTCATTTTTGTAGAAATGAAAAAAATCTGCTACTTGCTACTGTGATGTGCAGCTGTCCATAGGGGGCGCCGACAGCTACACGGCGCTTTGTTGTGATGACGTTCACTGCGACATCAGCTCCCATTGGGCACCGCAGTTTTCTAACGCGGAAGTGAGCGGACCTGCTTCTTTTATTAAGTCGTTTTAGATGAATATCGTGATTTAAAATGTGCAAATTATAACATGGACGTGTTTTTTTTTTTTATTAAGTTGTTTCAGGTAACCCAACCTAAGATGACCCACGGGTGTCATAGATTGTAACTATATAGCAGACACAATATGTCTTCTTTTAAAAACAGAACTGTTAGCCACGCCCACTTGGTCCCTTCTCCCACTTTGATGTTGAACCATGACAGAGAAACAACTGGGACAGTCACGGGCAATTGTTTCCACATGGTTCTCATCCAACGTGTCTGATTGGAAGTAGTTGGATGTTGTTTCCTTTTAGTTCTCATCCAAGAAAACGCATGGCTTTTAATATGTCCAAACACTATCACTCAGACTCATTTTTTCACAAACAGCTTTTATTATGCTATTTTCTGATGTATGTTATAATGTTTGAAAGCATGAGTTTTGTTTTATTTCTTTACTCTTAAACCTTGTGTTGAATACTGTGTGTTACAGACATTGAGGTGAACTTGTTTCTCAGTAAGAATGCTACACATTCTTATTTTAAGATGTTCTCACTGCCACCTGTTACTTTCGTTCTGTGACAAGAGACCTCTTCAAACATTCTTTCAGTGACGTATTCTACCTTCCTCTAAACAGTGAATGGTATATACATTATGACCTTGTACGGACAGTATGCAAATTTAGTTTAAGTCCTTGTAGGACCAGCCTTCTATAGATAGTACCTTTCTCAGAGTATAAGTACAGGGAAGGCTCCTTTGTAATGTAATGCTGTGCCTGCTCTGCACCTTCACTCATCTGATCAGATAAAACTTCTTTCACCTGGTCTGCAATCGCTTCCTTCACAATTACAATGTTGTTTCCTCATCACAAACATACCTGAAATTTTGTTTTGTTTCATTCACACATGTTTAACACAAACTCTGCATGTTTAGGCTGAGTTCTCTCAAACAGAAAACACTCTGCTCCACCTTCTGATGTCATGAAGTAATACAGGAAGTGCTCCACTGTTTAAACTCGATGCACCTTCACTAGAATCATTTGGACGATTTCAGCCCTGGAATTTCTAGACAAGTAAAGTAGACTAATAAACCAGGATTACTCAAACGTGTGTGAATGAAACAAAACACAACTCCAGGTATGTTTTTGAGGAGGTAACAACACTATAACATGACTTAAACCTCACGAGAGTCAGTTTTGCGTAATATAAGACCTTTAAACGATATAAACATTTTCTGAACTAGAATGAATACAAGTTAGATACTGGGATATTATTAAAGAATTAAAATGAATGATCTGCCCAACCAAAGGGGAGTGTTGTAAAAGGGAAGGGAGACAACACCCAGTAGCTACAACCTAAACGCTCTGTGTGATTGGAGCGCGCAGTTTGTCCTAGCAACAAAAGACCAGTGTGTCCATCATCCCAATGGTCCCACACAATCTCATTGCTTACCATAATTTGATGAACTCAGAATTTATAGCCACGGATATAAAAGCCTCAATTCATTCTCAATACTGGAATTACAATGATGTCAGACAGTGAACTCACAAGAAGAAGGTTGCGAGTTTGATTCCTGGATGTGGGGTAACATTGATGGATGGGTCAAATGCAACGCACATCAACCGAGGCACCCTTTACTGGAATAATGGAAGGATAAATGTGTTCGAATAATGTATTGTCTTTAAAGATGACAGATGCTTTTTCCAGCGATTTAGTATTTAAGTATAGCATACGCTTTGTACACGGAAGTACAAAAAGATCTAGAAGAAGACCAAAGACGGCAGCGTATTGTTTTCAATGGCTTGTGCTCGTTGGCGCGAAATGCCCAAAAAAAAAAAAAATCTTCCACATTACTTCCTTAATACTGGCCTAACGCCGCCCAAGGTGTGACATATAGACTGTATAAAATCAAATGAGGCTCATCGAGGCTGGCACTTATATGGACGAATATGGAGCCAAGTTGCAGCCAATCCGGAGCGAGGCTATCGAAGACAATGCCCCTTCCCGCCCGCAACGCTGTCAATCAAACCTGTTGACGGTGACAGGCCTACTCAAGCGTTGAACGTTGGCCAATGCGAGATTACTCAACCATTCATGAATCAATGCACATACGACTCTGAGTAACCTAATGATGAAGGAACGCCACTACAACGTGGCCGACAATGTCATTTTACCCTTGTAATGAGATCATAATTTCTCTAATCCGTAACAAGCGCTGTACCAAAGCATTAAAACATTATGAACCTTACCAATGAAGAATTAAACAAAGGTGCTCACTAGCTGAAAACGAGTGTCGTCTGAAAAGTTGAAAAATCCCATCTCATTCAAGTTTGAGGTGGTTTGTCATTGAGCGTCTTATGGGTTTCAAATAAGCGTTCGTCCTTCCTCGCACATTTTATTCGCGCTCATATTTTTTAACCAAGTGTCTGTACTCCTCGTGGCGCCCTTGTGTGTTTTTGTCACTCCTCTGCAGCTCCTTCTTGTGTCTATCTTTGAAAGTGTCTGATTCCAGTTTTCGCCTCCCCACTGAAGCGCTCTTCTTCTCAGCACAACTTTATGTTCCTCCTGTCATAGAACTAACATTTAACTTGAGGGAACTCGTCGATGTAACTGTCAGTTTGGACGGATGAAAGACGTCAGCGAGCGAGGTGACAGGGACGCGTCTGGGAGTCTGTATGCTGCAGGGAAGGCATTCAACCTGGTTTTTTATTCAAATAAGCCTCAAATCCCATCTAGACAAATAAGCCAGATGAACGCTGCGAATTGTGCGTGTGCTGTTATTAGGCTAGCATTTGGAGCTTTTTAGTGGCAGTGAAAGGCGCTGCATTGTGGTGAGTATGCAATTTATGTAGCATAATCCCCTGGCAGAGATAATAGATGTAAGACCACTTTGATGTAATCCCTTTTTGCAGCTGTGAATTGTAGATATTTTAATGACAAATTAATGCTTTTGTTTAAAATGGCCCAAAAAGAATATTTCAAGTCTAAGCTATACAGACACATCTCTTATAGTCTAACCACCATGTTCTTAGGGATGGAAGCTGGCGAAGGGCCTATTTGTATAGTAAAGCTCTCATTTCATCTCATGTCATATTGTTGCTTAGAAACTTAATATTGGTGTTTACTTATCTTAATGCCAAGTAGAAGTGGCTAAAGCAAGTCTCTCTTAATTCATCAACTTGCAACTGCACATGTAACTTTTGTTGGTGGAGGGTCAGCCACCCGGTTGTCTCCACGGAGATGTTATTGCTTTGCCTGGAAAATTGTATAGTAAAGCATTAAAGGTCTGATATTACACAAAATTGACTCTTGTGAGCTTTAAGCCGTGTTAGAATGTTGTTACCTCCTCAAAAACATACCTGGAGCTGTGTTTTGTTTCATTCACACGTTTGAGTAACACTTTATTATTAGTCTGTGTACATCTCCAAAGCTCAAAATACTCTGTTCCACCTTTTGATGTCATGTGGTGGTAGTTTTCAAGTTAACAGCTACCTTTTCACTTTTGTTCAGTAGAGATTGGCAATTCCAGGGCTGGAATCATCCAAATGATTCTAGTGAAGGTGTGTGGAGTTTAAAAACACAGTGAAGCACGTCCTGTATTACCACATGACATCACAAGGTGGAACTGAGTGTTTTCAGTTTGAGAGAAGAACTCAGCCTAAATATGCAGGATTTGTGTGTTAACATGTGTGAATGGAACAAAACACAACTCCAGGTCTGTTTGTGATGAGGAAACAACATTATAACATAGATCAGGAAATAGCGTAATATGGGCCCTTTAAAGTTATCTATCTCTATGGAGACAAGTGACACCACCAGGCCAAGTAACAAGTCAAGACTTTCTTTTGCAATAAAAACACACAGGTTTAGTGCTTTATGGAACATTCTGAACAAGGTAATCACATCTCTATGGAAACAGATAAGTGGCAGACACCCCACCATAAAAGTTACACAGTGCACCTTTAAAAGTATAGTTTATATATAGTTACATTTATTTGTCATCCTCATGTTTTTGAAATGAAAACGAAAGCAACTGTATGAAACTAATACACCAACACAACACGTAGAACATGCAAACTTGACACAGAAAGGCTTCATACTGTCCAGGAATTGAACCCTGGACGTTCTTGTCATGGGGCGACTCCATCTCTCTGCACCATTCCAAATCCCAGTATTAATATTACACCGCCCCATGTTCTGCCAGGCTAGACTGTTCCTGCTTCCTCGCGAGCACCCTGCACAAGACTGCTTCATGTCCCGTGAACAAACAAACTGAATGTCACACAAATGTTAGCTCTCCGTCTCCTCTGCGTCGCCCTGTCATCTTCCAAACTCCTGGCGCTCTTGGCCTACTTTCCTGAAAAAAAGGAAAAACTCAGCTCTAAAAATTGCATCCCCGTGACATGTAAGGAAGCGGCTGATGTTCGCCCCGGTGCTCCAACTTGAGAGGGGCCAGTGGGGGACGACATCAAGGGCCAGAGAACGCGCGACGCAGATCCGGCAGAGGCTACAATGTGACGCGCCTACAGGGCTAGCTTTCATCATTAACACCTACTACGCTAGTACCACTGGAGGATCATGGGACACGCAGACAGAGATAACCAAATCACCTAGCTTTTTTTTTTTAAGGTGAGTCTTCAGAGGATACCATCAAGGTCACTGTGTGATGTTTTAATGAGGACATGGGTAAATGAGGTGCTATTGCTAACACGTGTTTGTTCCGTGGTAGCGCACTCCTAGAGGTACTTGTTAAGGCTCTCATGAATATATTCCAAGGTACAAGCGCACATGTATTTTTGGTCTTAAGTAGAGATGGGTGGATCAACGCTAAAACTTCAAGATTTTGTAGGCTTAGTTTAGTCCTCATAAACATTTGTATGCAAATTTTAAGGGGTCATGACCGTTTTCTCCCCTTCATGTAGTAGAGAAAAATATGTAGTCCAGTAGCAGTAGCTCAGTGGGCAACAGTAGCATACATCATTGGTTGAGCGGTTAGATCCACTGACCCACAAGTTTGTCAATGCAATTCCAACTCCTAGAGATGAATGCTGTTGTTGTATCCATGGGCAAGACACTTAACCCCCCTCGCCCCCAGTGTCTGTGTACACTGGTGTATGAATGTGTGTGTGAATGGGTGAGTGGTTCCTTGAAGTAAAGCGCTTTGAGTGGCTAGAAAGTAGAAAAGTGTTACATAAAAATGTGACCATTGGTAGTAGTAGTAGTAGGCTGTATTGCACAAGAAGATCAAAACCAGGCCACTATGACCTGTCTGCAAATATTTGTAAAGTGAACCCAGAAGTAGTGTTGGCGCGTACTTGTCAGGGTAACAGGTAAAGCTTTATTAAAACTGTGTTGTTGTCTTGTTTTTGTTTTGTTTTTGGTTTTTTTACGAAGTTGGATTTGCTTTGAAAATCGCCTCAAGCAGATCTACTTGGCAGACAATAGCTACAAAATAAAGAAGCAAAGTTTCCACACAGTTACAGTGAGTTTTCATTAAACACACATTGGCAGAGATACTGCATTCAAAATACTAACAAAGATATTTTGGTTTTCAAGTCAATTCTCAATTTTCTCCAATATTGAAAGTTTGTTTATCATTTTTCATCCAAAAGAGTGCATAAAGAGAAAGAAAATTCTGAATAAAAAACTATTTCCTGTAACAATTTCATTGAAAGCCAAAAATCTCAAAGAGGGTGGAGGAAAGAAAGATGGAGGACCATTATATCAAGATGGCCAAACCAGCACTTCCAAAGGGTGCACTTTTGTGGGGTCACCACCTTGGCATTTCTTTCACTTCTTTAAAAGGTCTCACCGGGGCAGACCAAATACCCATTTAGGAGATGGGCCTAAATTGCTTTGCCAGAACAATTCAGTTTTCTTAGCTAAGTGAAGTGGCTCTGCAAACCTAAAGACTATTGAAAATCACTCAGTGAAAGTCAATGTATTTCGTTGTTTCCCTGTTTAGTCAAATTTCTGATGTTTTTTTTTTTTTCTATTTTAGTTCAATTTACAATAATTAACTTTAATTTGTTAAGGTCTGGCTGTATTGTCAAGGCATGTCCTCATTAAAGGCAGTGTACCTGATTTTGCCTTGTCTTAAAAATGTGAAAAACAGAACTAGTTCATTTTAAATGGTTTGCAGTGGTCTTAAGTTATTCCTCACTTACTTAATGCATTCCGAGCATCCTAATTATTCACCACGATAAGTTTATAAACCATTTTCACAACTCTCAGAGACCAGAGGGGATTTTCGCTGTCACTATAAAGCTAACAATGACCAGCATGCTAACACACACTTCCTGATTATCAGACAATAAAACACTTCATAATTAGATGCAGACAGCACGCAGCGGACATATTTGACCTCAAGAGCTGCTAATACATATCCGTATATCCGTACTGGGGAAAGACATATTTTGCTGAAATACAAAAAATCGGGTACAGGACGTTTAAAATTAGGTTTAAGAGTTTAGTCCAATTTGACCTGGATAAACCTTGTTTTTTCAATATGAGCAACATTGCATATATATAAAAATTGCATTTAAGGTATAAGACCCACATTAAGGAGAGTTATGGCCAGGTCAACACTTTTAGCCATTTTTAGCCTTTAGCTAGTCGAACCCCACTTAACACTCCATATATTTATGCCCCACATGCGCCTGCCTTCCCCTGTGGTGCTTTATGTGCTAAGGCTCCGAATGAAACAACAATGCTGGTGCAGCGCAGGGCTCCTTCTCAGGCTTTCAAATGTCACGTTTCAATCCTCAGAGTGCCATTGGCCTTTAAGTGAACTGACCTTTTAAAGCTATTTGTGATGACCTATTTATAGAAAACTATTGGATTCGGACTTTTCTTCGTGCCGTAGTGTGGACTTGTGGATTTAAGAGGCATTTACTTTATCTAAAAGCTCTCGTGTATGGTTTTCCCCGATCTGCCCTGTTAAAAGGTGATGTATGGTTGGCCTTTAAAACGAATGTGTTGCTGTCAGATGTAGAAAGTTACTAAGTGTGCTGGTCCAAGTACTTATGTTGCTATCTTCTTGCTATGCTAACGTTTTAAACCCATAACCATTTTTTCTGCATCTGACTTATTTTTTCATTCACACAAGTTTGAGTAATCCCACATATTATTTGGCTGGCCTCCCCAGAGCTCAATACTATTGGTCTACACTGCATCAATAGCGCTTTTCCACCTTCAAGTGCTTTGAGTGACTTGAAGGTGGAAAAGCGCTATATAAAAATGTGACCGTTATATTTGGTTATACAGGTTACTGGGTTTATCAGGTTGGGTCGTTGGGACTAAGTTAAGCAGAACTTCCTGAATGAAAACAGTTAAACGTTGATATCTCTCAGGACAGGGTCAGTGCTCCCAGAAAAACCACAAAACCACTAAACACAAGCACCAATATCAGATGGGCCATGTTCACTTTGTTTAGACTGACAAAAAAAAACATCCCATAATAAATAGTCAGGAAGTGCTCCCGCATGTTTCTAGTCAGCACAACTTCACTGGACAAATTCTTTTTTATCATTTAACCGCTCCACATTAAGATCTCTACTTTAAAGCTGCACTATGTAACTTTTCTGTTCGAGGGTCTGTCACTTGCTTGTCTCCATAGAGATATTATTGCTTTGATCGGAATGTTCCACCGCATGGCATTAAACTGTCACCAGGCCAAGTCACAGGTGTGAAAAGGTCGCTCACAATAAGAATGCAAGTTTTAGCTATTAAAACACCTGTGGTTGAATAAATGCCACATAGATAAGTTAAATGACATACTACGGAAATTTTGAGCCAAAGCAAGAATATCTCCGTGGAGACAAGCGGGTGACTGACCATCCACCAGAAAAGTTACATGGTGCACATTTAAAACAAGCAGCCATTGCTTTTAGCCTCATTCTGACTGCATATCTCTTCAAGGCAAATGGAAAATGTGATGTATTTTGCCCTGTATTAAAGGTCCCATATCACGCCATCTTCTGATCTATGTTCTAATGTTGTTTCCTCATCACAAACAGACCTGGAGTTGTGTTTTGTTTCATTCACACATGTTTAACACAAAAACGCTGTATATTTAGGCTAAGTTCTCCTCTCAAACAGAAAACACTCCGTTCCACCTTGTGATGTCATGTGGTAATACAGGAAGTGCTCCACTGTGTTTTTAAACTCCATACATCTTCACTAGAATCATTTTTGATGATTTCAACCTTGGGATTGCTCATATGTTAGTGTTTGTCCACCGATCTGACGGTTGGCAGTTTCGAATCCTGCTCTCGACATAAACATAATTGGTTGGACGGTCAGATCCACTGACCCACAGGTTGACGGGCGGTGTGATTCCAGCTCCAACAGAAGAATGCTGTCGTTGTGTCCTTGGGCAAGACACTTAAACCCACCTCACCCCTAATGTCTGCGTACACTGGTGTATGAATGTGTGTGTGAATGAGTGAATGGTTCCTTGATGTAAAGCCTTTCAAAGTTAAATGCCTTGAGGGTGGAAAGGCGGTGTATAAAAATGTGACCATTTACCATCTAAAACAAAAGGTAAAAGGTTGAAAACTGCCACTTCATTACATCATAAGGTGGAACAGAGCATTCTGAGCTTAAAGATGTAGATAGAGTAACAATAAAGTGTTACTCAAACATGTGTGAATGAAACAAAGCACAACTCCAGGTATGTTTTGAGGAGGCACCAGCATAACATGGCTTAAAGTTCATAAGAATCCATTGGTGTAATATAGGACCTTTAAGTTGTAAAACATCAGGTACCAGGCTAATAGTCCCTTTTATCACCTTCTTTAACAGCGTGTATTTATTGGGGAAAAAAAAAAATCTGCATCTAAAGACCTCTAATCGTCTTAACTTTTTATCAGCCCCATTGCACTCTGTTTGAACACAGATTGCAGATTCTTTCTCTCCATCTCTAATCCTGCCAAATACATTCACATTGGCTTTACAGGTTTCCTCCCTTTTATCCAAGCCCTCTTCATATCTGCTAACGGAGTGATTACAGGTCCAGCGCTATGGGATTATGAGCGCTTCTTGCTGGAGTTTGACCAATGTTTACATCATCACGTGGAGGAATTTGGGCGGTGGAGCAGTCTTGGCCGTGAGATGTACACAGAGCAGACATGAAGAAGTGCCGTAATATGACAAAAGTGTGCAGATAAGGAAGAACAAGCATCAGACGGAGCACGCAGAGATGAGGAGGATCCAGACTCCTCCGTGTGTCCTTGGGAGAAACTCACCAATGAGCTCATGCGTCATATGAAAGGGCTGGAGACGTGCTGACACTAGGAGTGGTTTGGGAGCTATTTTTGGGAAGAAACAAGGCATTTCAAACTCAAGTGTATTTCATTTTGGCTAGGAGCATGTACACTTTTATTCACACCAGTCGTGGTCTGTTATTTGATTATAAATGCATTAGTCTCATGTAGTGTCTTTTAGCCAAGCCACTTTATTTATATAGCACAATTAATAAAAGAGTTGTACCAAAGTGCTTCACAAATAGAAAAACAAAACATAACACAATACAAAAATATAAAAACAACAACCAGACATTTGCAACAACAAGACAATAGTAAAATAGTAGTACTAGCTAAAAGCCCAATCATAGAGGTGAGTCTTTAATTAATTCCAAAGTTTCGGGGCGGAGAAGGCCCTATCGCCTTTGGTTTTGAGACGTGATGGAGGAACACTCCATAAGTCCTGTGAGGTTGATCTGAGAGCCTGAGGGGCTGAATAAGGAACCAGCAGATTAGACAGGTAACCTGGGGCAGCATCATTAAAAACAAATAGTAAAATTTGAAAATCTATTCAAAACTTTACTGACAGCCAATGGAGTTGAGCTAAAACTGGTTTGATGTGGTCTCTTTTTTGGTACCTGTTAAAAACCTTACATTCTAAAATCCACAATTTTATGTGTTATTCCTTCACTCCTCTGTCACACACTGTGCCAAGTGTCCAGCCCCGGGGCACAACAAAATTATGCACTGGTGTGAGAGTCTAACTGGTGTCCTTGTAATTGGTGAGGGAACATTCACCTATGTGGTATAATTAAAGCCTCAGTATGTAACTATTCTGCCAGAAAATAAAAACATGTTTTTTTCATTATGGTTATTTTTTATTGCAACGAAAATCTTATAAAAACATGCGTCCTTTCTGTGAGCAGGCTTACATATCCAAAAACCTCTTATTTGGCCTGAGAGTTTCCATGGAAATGTTCCTCTGGCTATAATTTTCCACTGTATGGCATAAAGCGTATCCATCTCCAGAATGGATACGTGTTCCGAAGTATGTTTTTAACTTTCTATTTTCATAGACTCAGATGATCCTCATGCCACCTTCAGAAAGTTACATAGTGTACCTTTATAACCTAAACCGTAACTTGCTCTGCTTTTGAATGCAACCATTGACTGTATAAAGAAGTGGACTAAGTGAGTGTGACGTCACCCATAGAGTTCGGCTCCAGTCAAATGAGGGTCATTGAGGCTAGAAGTTATAGGAGCCAATTTGGTGCCAAGTTGCATATTAGGACTTCTGACCGTGAGTATCATAGCAACCAAAGAGCCAGTCCGGAGCGAGGCTGTTGAAGGTAACGCTACCGGGAGCGACCTTGGGGAAAGAAGATGCCTGATTTGTCTGTTGTTAATGTTCATATGTTGAGTTACGGACACAATAGCGAAATAAAAATACCAGGATCATGTAGAGCGGGTCAATAAGAACATTTTAAGACCAAAATGACGAGCCTGACAGCAGCAGTTACAGAGAAAGGGGCCACAGTTTTCCAATGTATAGTGAACTGGAGCCAGAGTTGATGGAGCCGGAAGCGTTTTCCAATGATAGTGAACTGGAGCCAGAGTTGATGGAGCCGGAAGCGCGTCCATGATCACTTCCTATTTGGAATGCGGTGGCTAGCAGGGTAGCTATGTCCATTTATATATACAGTCCATGAGTGCAACTGATATTTTAAACTTCACCTCTATTAAAAAGCATGTCATGTTAGCGTCTCTCACAGTCTAATTAAATAATAAAATAAGTGAGCAAAAAAATGCACCATCACGTCTTGAACAAAAAGCTTTAGCTTTTAAAGTTTTTCCAAAATGTAGATTGAAGTGTGGAAGATTTGGTAAAGACCGAAGTTCATCTGTAAACACAGTCACATTTGACCCTAAAGGTGTAAGTTCACTGTTTGAGTGCAGGGTGGTGAAAGAACAGCTAAGGACTGAAAGCTCTTTTCAAAGGTCACTCGCTGCATTCTTATGTATGCCGCATTCTACCCGATTTTGCAGACTTTTGTTGTATTTTTAAGCAGTACTATTCTTCATGTATGGCTCACAATAGGCTATAGCACAAAACCTATAGTGAAAAATAACTGAAACTTGGCATTTTTCCCAGAGATTTCTTACTTCTTGGCAACCTGACTTGAATTGTTTCTAAATGAAAAAAAAATGCAAAATGTTTTTTTTTAGATTGAGACAGCGCATTGCTTTGATAAGACAGTGGATATATTGCTGTCAGTGAATGTCTCTATGGTCGAAGCAGGTTTGTACTGTCTATCATAGAAAATACTCTTATTCTCAACCACAGTTAGTGGTAGTCAAGGTGATCACACTTGTTCTTGGGTCACTCGGAGCGTTCGTCTCTTTTGAGCAGTTTTCAATGCTAACAGTCAACCATGATTTTCAATACTTCCTTGTTAGCCTTGCAACTGAAAGCTTTGACATTCAAATGTATTACCTTGCATGTTGCGTCACTAGCGTCACAGCGTTAGACAACATTAATGTCCTTATTTTGGATATTACCATACTTGGTATATGGCATTGACACTGCCTAGGTTAGAGGCATGTCAAAACAACAACTAAAATTCATCTTAAAATATTATAATAACTTACAAAAATATTCAAAAGTACAATTTATATTTTTGTAATTAATGTATTTTAAAAGTTGACCTTGACTAGTGGTGGAAGGTAACGAAGTACAAGTAGTAAAGTACTGTACTTAAAAAGATTTTTTAAGTATGTGTAATTTACTTAAGTACATTTTACAGTGGGCACTTTTTCCTTTTACTTCACAACATTTGAGAGCAGCTATCTGTACTTTCTACTCCACTGCATTTCTGAACAGGACTGAAAGTAAAAAGTGCTTTTCATATGATTTTAGGGGTTATTTTGACCATGTTTGTGTTAACATCCTGACTAAAGTTTTCGAGTTCAAGCTTCGGGTTTGAGCAAACAAAAATAAATACACAAAATTCATAAAAACATTTAAGTGATGCACATTGCTACTGCTGACCAATATCTGTATCATTTTAATCAATAGCACTACATTTAACACTTTAACAAATTAACAACACTTGTGAGAAATACTTTCACTTTTTACTCTTAAAGAACATTTTTAAACAGATGCTTAAATACTTTTACTTAAGTAGATTTTTTCAAGTGATACTTTTACTTGAGTAACTTTTTACCTCAGTATCTGTACTTTTACTGTACTTCCACTTCTAACCTTGACATACAAAGCGTGCATACAAATTCTTATTTTGTCAACTTGTCTGAACTAAAAGGAAAACATTACCTTTTTGTCAACTTCCAACATTCACAGCAAATCTCCTGGGATGTAATTAATCTTGCATTTAATTACGCTACCGCTACCTTTTTATTATTACAGAAGGCATTAGAAATAGCTGCAGGTGCGGACTAGCTGGTATACGGTATGCGTTTGTCTTGGCTCGTGCTGCGTGGTCATGACATAACCAGAACACTTTCCAGCACTAAAATGTTGTGAAAACTCCGCCGGGGCTAAATCAGCTAACTAGCATAGCCTAAGCTAAAATACGTCAACTCTAGTATTTTTTACTGATTTGATTTGACACACTTTGGACCG
Source organism: Periophthalmodon schlosseri (assembly GCA_000787095.1). Lineage (NCBI taxonomy): Eukaryota > Metazoa > Chordata > Actinopteri > Gobiiformes > Gobiidae > Periophthalmodon > Periophthalmodon schlosseri. Next base: position 90,232 of record KN476385.1, read on the forward strand.
TAACCTCCGAACGTAATGCTCCCTTCCTACTGTAGTAAGTGTAAATAGACAAGGCATCCCCCAGGACACACAAAGAGGCAATGATATCTTGTGAAGTGTGCCCTTTAAAAATAGCAGGGTCGCTGTCAACATCACTCGTGTCTACGTTTGTTTTTTGTTTTTTTTGTTTTACGCTTAATGCATTTACGCTCCGTGATCTCCGACAACGTAACACATACATACCGTAAATTCTGTCTACGTTTTGGGGACACGTTTTAGCCATTACGGTCTGTCAGATTGTCATAACGCATGGCTAAGCTAACGGTGGTAAATACGCTCTTGCTAATACGTGTGCGCGGAGGAGGTGCAGTTACGGGAGCGGCAGTGACTGATGTTCATGGTAATGTGGAATAGCGCCCGGGGGTTGTGCTGAGACAGACACAGCTAAAGCAGAGGAGGGGGCCGTGGCGGGGGGGAGTGAGGAGATAAGGGAGCATGGCGAAACAAATAGCATTTACATTAAGCTCAGGAGAACAATGGAGACGACCACTGCAGCCAAAACGTGTGACTAAAGGTAAGCTTCAGAACATATGGCAGATTTATATTTATCACTTTGCTCAAAACTTATTTCAGTCTGGGTTGCAACACAAGAAGCAGACGCAATTTCGAACACACTACCCTCCCGTTTGTGGGTGATAACCAACCTATTATGCCACTTATGCCTATCACAGTAACAAATGTGAATAGGAGAACAGGTTTCAGAAACTATAAATATATCTGGATCTGTCTGATTTAACCAGATTTACCCAGTAATCTAATTTAGGTGTGATACTACGCACATTCATATGTATAATTCCCAGTGCTTTCCTCGTCTTGAAGTTTTGCGTATAAAATTGGCCTAACTCTTTGGGGATACTACGCCTATTTGAGATTGACTAGGATCAATTTTAAACACCTGGGGATTAGGTAATATTGAGCACAGTTTAATCATAATTGTATCTAAAGGAAACATTAGTGCATATTGATCAAATAAAATGCATTACACAGTAGCCATTAAATTTTAAAGAAGACATACTGTGCTTGTGTCTATTATATAGTTATTATCTATGATACGTGGATCATTCTGTTGTAATTTGGATATTTTAAATCGCAATATTCATCTAAAACGACTTAATAAAAGAAACAAGTTCACAGACTTCCACATTAGGAAACCGCGGTTCCCAATGGGAGCTGACGTCGCTGTAAACGTCATCACAACAAAGAGTCGTGTAGCTGTCGGCGCCTCCTATGGACAACTGCACATCACGCCACCGAGTAGTGGATTTTTATTTTTCATTTGTATTAAAATGACTATGCAACGCTGCCAAATTCTATGTGTGCTCTATGTGCTGCTAAATAAAATAAAATTGGAGAGCAAAGTGCGTATCTTAAGAGTGGGCGTGTACTGGTGGCAGTGAAAACTGGGGTTGATCGGAGCAATGGCGTCTTGAATACAGGAGAATAAAGATTACTCAAACATGAATCATTCCAAATACAACTTCGAGAGGTTAAATGAGAAGAGAAATAATTATAACATGATTTAAAGCTCTGAAAAGTCGATTTTGCAGAATAGGTCTGCTTTAATGTTTACATTACCTTCAGCTTACTTTGGGTCGCAGCTTCTATAACAATAGTTTACACAGATGTGGCACACGAAAAAACATTCTGAAAGATCGATTATTTTACAGGTTTTTCTTGCTTTATATTACCACGAAAATAGGGTCATTACTATGAAAAAATGGGTACAACGTTTAAAGCACACACATGCCTTTCTCATTGTCTTTTGGTATTGTCCAGGCTTCCACATCCTCAGACACTTCCTACAGCATTTCTTTCTGTTTGTAGTCCAGCTCGGAGGTGAAGCGTCTTTCCTTGCCCAAAGCTTAATGACCACTCAACAATATACAATAAAAATACATGCTGTTGTTTTGATAAATGTATTTATGAACTTAATTTATACCGTCAGTGAATCTGGTGAAATGGTGGCAATTTGAGGCTGTTTGCAATTAATGTAGCAATTCTTCAACGCCTTCCCACTCCCCAGACATTTCCTTTAGCTTTCTATACCATTTTCCAAGTCAGTGCAATGGCTTAGTTTAGAAAATATATATATACTGGCTTGTCTTTATGGTGACTGTGGTCAAAATTCAGAGGTGGACGTTAACAAAGTAAAAGTAGTAAAGTAGAATTTTTAGGTATCTGTACTTTATTTAAGTACTTTATTTAAGTACATTATTTAAGTACATTTTTTACTTCACTACATTTGAGAGCAGGTGTCTGTACTTTCTATTCACTACATTTTTGAGCTGGGCTGTAAAAAGTACTTATCATATGATTTTATGGGATGTTTTTACCATGTTCGTGGTGACATCCTGACGAAAGTTTTCGAGTTCAAGCTTCAGCTTTGAGTAAACAAAAATAAATACACAAAATTCATGAGAAAAATTAAGACATTGGTTCGTATTCCTACTGTTGACCAAAATATGTATCATTTTTAAATGAATATCAATATCACTACATTTACACATTACACGCAAATTAATAACACTTCAAAATCACAGTGAAATACATTTTACTCTTTAACTACTTTTTAAATTTTTAAACATGTACTTTAATACTTTTAAGTAGTTTCATGTGATACTTTTACTTGGGTAACTTTTCATCTCTGTATCTGTATTTTTACTTAACAAAATTGTGTGCTTCATCCTCCACTGTCAGAATTAGGACTGGGTAAATTTTGAAACCTTGCAGAAAAGCATTGAGGAAGACAGCAACTTTTGAAGGTATCAGCATTTGCACAATTCTAGATAAGAGATTATTGCTTTAGTATTGAATCAATCATAATTCTTGGAGGGGGATTGCCAGGATCTTGGGAGAAGACGAAGCAAAAGTGAAGAAATGCTGGACCTTACTTAGGGCCAGATGTGTCAAAGCAAAGAGGGAGCAAAGATCAACAGTGGGAGAGAGCAAAAATCTCCCTCCAATTCTGAAAGCACTGGGCTGGCTTCAGTCTACTAAACACTGAGAAACAGACACAAATATAACAGAAAGTCAGTGGTGGAAGTAAAAATACCAGGGGAAAAAAATACTCAAGTAAAAGTTTGACATGAAAAAATCTAGTATTAAACTATCCATTTAAAAATGTAAGTACAAGTATTAAACTATCCATTTAAAAATGTAAAAGTATTTCGTGCTGATTTTGAGATCTCATAAAGCTTCAAATGTAGTGATTTTGATAAAGAGTTGTTCTGAATTTTGCTCAGCTGAAACAACTGAATAATTGTTTTTCCTATTTTTATTTGTATATTTTTTTTGTTATGAATTTTGCTCAGCTGAAACAACTTGTTTTTTTTTTCCTATTTTTATTTGTATATTTTTGTTTGCTGTTATGCACGTGCATGATCCAAACTTGTTTTCATGGTGATTATGTTCAAACTTCAGTGGTGGAAGTTAACGAAGTACGAACTTTGTCAACAGTAACAGCATATGCAAGTAGCCTACAGTTATTCTAAGGCTTTGAATTTTGCCCTGAGTTCGGCACGAGTAGACCTGCTTTGACCTACCTTCTTACACTCCCCTGGACCTGCAGTATCCCCCTGGTCCTCAAGAACATCTGTATAGCACTATGTCCATCAACCCTCCAGACTGCGTTCACACTCTCTTGAGAAACAACCTCCCCACACTTCCCTACATCAAGTGGTGGCAAAAGTAGCAGATAGCGTTAATAGTTCTGAGGTCCTGATATAAACCAGTTTGTAGTCAAAGTCTACAGTCTATTCTCTAGGACAGTGTTATAATACAATCTGGAGTATTGATACGTTTACAACATTGAACACTGTATATAGTAAATTATTGTTGTATTTTTCCACTCCTGCTTTTCTCAGAACATCTCAGAGCTTCAGAGGTCGAAGGCCCAGAGGCGAAGGGAAGAAGGGTGGAAAATGCTGTGCTGGTTTGAGAGAGCAGACCTGGAGAGTGCAGTTTAAAATGTTTAGCTTGTTCATGATGCAACTGAATCTAATACTTAATAGAAGTTATCAAATTTGATTTCATGCTGTGGAATTTTATGATGTTACAGTTTGGAGAGCATGTGCCATTTTACACACAGTATTGTTATTCCCGTGGTTACACTGGCACTAAACCCAACATTTGGACACCATAACAGCAAACTGTATCCTGTATTAGTCGAATGAGGTTCATCTGGTCTTCCAAATCAGCCATTTCTGACTATTGGCCTTGCACCAAATTACATCTCTGACATGTTAGTGCCACATGAACCATCTCATACTCTGAGGACTTCAGGGACCGGCCTCCTGCTGGTGCCCAGAGTCAGGACTAAACATGGGGAATCAGCGTTTCAGTTTTATGCAGCTAAAACCTGGAACAGTCTCCTGAAGATGTGAGACAGGCTCAAAACAGTTCTGTTTAACTGTGGATATGACTGAAAGGTTTTTATTCTGCACTCTTCTCTTTTAATGTTAGTTTTATGATTATTATTTATGTTTTGATTTGTTTGTATTGTGATTTCATTGTCTTTCTTATTATGTAAAGCACTTTGAAGTACTTTGTGTACCAATTGTGCTATACAAATAAACTTGCCTTGCCATTGTAAAAGAGAGAACCACATTATGGACTGGAACGGAGCGAACATCATTGGGACAGAGGACAACAAACATCGTCCGTCGCTGGATTAAGGAGGCAATCAGAATATGGAAACGTGGCCACAGGACTTTAAACCGGGACGAGGGGGCCTTTTCACTCTCACACACCTGGGATACTGTCCTGAAGAAGTCGGACTGCAGATGGCGCTGTCGTCCTGCCTCC
>KN476385.1:95301-111436 GCA_000787095.1 Periophthalmodon schlosseri
AAAAAAAAAAATCTATTAAAATAAATGAATCCTATATCTCTTCTTCACATTATAGGCTAAAAGAAGTGAGTACATCAGAGGATCAGGTAGTATCAGAAATGTAAAAATGTTAGGTGTTAGGCATAGACTGTAAAAAGAAGTGGACTAAGTGAGTGTGACGTCACCCATAGCGTTCAGCTCCAGCAAATGAAGCTCACTGAGGCTAGTAGTTATAGCAGTGAATTTGGAGGCAAGTTCCAAATTTGGAATTCCAAAAGCGAGTATCATAGCAACCAAAGAGCCAATCTGGAATGAGTCTGTTGAAGGTAACGCCCCTTACCGCCCACACTGCTGGTTTAGCAGGGAACGGGCACTTAGCAACGCTGTCTATCAAACCTGTTGCTAACACTAGCGGGAGCGACCTCGTGACCTGTTGTTAATGTTTATATCTTGATTTACTGACACAATAACGAAAAAATACTAGGATCATGTAGAGTGGGCGAACATTTTAAGACCAAAATGATGAAGCTCACTGCAGCAGTTACAGAGAGATGGGTGACAATATTTCTAATGTAAAGTGAATTGGAGCCAGAGTCGATGGAGCCAGAAGTGCACCCATGATCACTTCCTATTTGGAACACGGCGGGTAGTAGGTTAGCTATGTCCATATATATAGTCTATGATGTTAGGCCACAATAACAAGTAAAAAATAGATAGCTTTGATAAACCATAAATATTAATGTGTGCAAAATAGTGCAAAATGGAGTTGATAATAAGGTCTGAGGCACTTGTGTTCCCTTCTAAGATAAACATCCTTTATTGAAACAAGGACAGGTAAAGCCCACGTGTTTCGACAAGATGCGTCTTCTTCAGGGCTTAAGTGAAAGTACGACCGCATCAGCTGCTGCGTTTAACAGCCATGTGTCATGTGGTACATAATTTACACATTCAGTTTGGACTCAGTTTGGTCGACTTCAAGTGAATCTGATCTACTGTAAGTTAAAGGTCCATATTACTCTATTTTCTGATGTGTGTTATAATGTTGTTTCCTCATCACAAACATACCTGGAGTTGTGTTTTGTTTCACACGTTTAACACGTAAACCCTGCATATTTATTTCACACGTTAACACGTAAACCCTGCATATTTAGGAGTTCTTCTCTCAGATAGAAAACACTCTGTTCCACCTTGTGATGTCATGTGGTAAAACAAGAAGCGCTCCACAGTGTTTTAAACGCCATACACCTCCACTAGAATCATTTGGATGATTTCAGCTCTGGAATTTACAATTTACTGAACAAGAAATAAAATGTATGTAGCAGTTAACTTGAAAACTACTGCTTCATGACATCACAAGGTGGAACAGAGCATTTTGAGCTTTGGAGATGGAGACTAATAGTAAAGGATTACTTAAACGTGTGAATGAAACAAAACACAACTCCCGGTATGTTTTTGAGGAAGTAACAACATTATGATATGGCTTAGAGCACAAGAGTTACTTTTGTTTAATATTGGACCTTTAATATAGTTCTGACAATACCATGTTTGAATTGACCATATTCCGCCCCATCCACTTTTGCCATAAATGGGACTAAAATGCACTTTCTTTGAGGAGGCAAAACTAAAATCTGGTATAAAGTAGTGCTGATTTGTGTAAAAAGTTTAATGCTCATGTGACCAACAAGTCAACACTGCACCGATTCTCTGGAGGTTTTAAAACAGCCTTGTGGTCCATATAGAACTTATTTGCTGTCAAGATCGGCAGCCCCCATGCAAAATAATACAACCAGAATGACGATGGCGGCGCCCACGGCAACTTCCAGACCTTTATTATTGTTATTCTAATATGTAGTTGTTTAAGTTGTAAATTAAATGTACTTACACTGCCCTCTACAATTTCAGGATAGTATTGACTTCAGTAACTAGGGTTCTTTTTAAATACAGTACAGTAGGAGATGTATTTTCCGTGTTGACGTGTTAAATACGAGCCGTCTTCAGAACTGTCCCTGGTCTTGTGTCATATATGAGCTGTTGTTACGCCCTGTAATGACTTTAGCACATGAACGTGTCACAAATGCTAGAAACATTTCACATTGTGGTTTCAGCAGAATGTATCATCCAGGCTTTACTGTGAAGTGGCTTGCCTCTCCACAGACCTGGTCTCTCATTTATAAAAGGTGCATATGTACAAAAATGTTATGTATGTGACACTTCCACTTAAGGTTTGTGATCTATTAAAAGACAACTTGACGTGATAATGAGCGGTCCAGTCCAAAAACGTTTAGTAAGAATTCCATGTCACCTGCTTGTCTCCATGTTTAATGCTCTACTGTGGAACATTTCATGTAAAGAAATATCACCATGCCAAATAAGACTAATGATGAGAGTGAGAGGTGGTGAAAACTGTTTAAGGAAGGTATAGCTCACAAAGAGTTAACAAAGACACAAAGGAAGGTAAAACTGGTACGTAATTACTGCAGTGTTTGAACTCTTACCTCAAATTTAGCAGATGTAGTACCATCGTAACCAGCCCAGAAGCACTTTTGAAGTGATCCGAGAATATTTATGGCAGCTCCTTCTGTCTGCAGAAAAATCATTTTCCTCTGCTCCTTTGGTCGTGACCCTCAGCTATAAAAAGTAGGAACATAAATTAGGAACTTATCTTACTCCCAAACAAACTTAAACTTTGACCACAGTGCTGCAGGTGTTCTCAAATCTGCCTTTTAATCTCTTCTATCACAAGTAAGAAAAACATATAAATATATTCTTTTTGTAAACATTTCAGAGAAACTCCAAAGACCACAGATCTCATTGGAATTTAAAAGATGATGAAACAACATATGGTGCTTTGAACAAAAACAAGGCAAATCTATTCTTAAAGCTTGCAATTTTTCCTTATTACGTTTCTTGTATTTAAAAAGGGGCTATTATGCAAAACCAATTTTTTTTAGCTTTCTACCATGTTATAATGTTGTTCCTCATCAAAAACATTTCTGAATGTCTTTGTAGATGTCATCCACGCATGTTTGAGTAATTTTGCAATCTCCCCTGGGCCCTATTCAGATCCTCCTTACGGGTGTCAGCCACGCTCCCTCACGACAATTCTACATAAATATACAAACGCACGATTCACGCGGATTGTGTTGTGATAGCGCCCTGAAGGGGGAGCGACTTAACACGGGGAGCAAAGGGAGGGGAGACACAGACCATCAAAAACGAAAGTGAAACTTATTAAACATGTTAACAGGTTGTTTTCAGCAAATATAGCATTTTCAAAAGAGGTTAGCGCAGTGACCTAAATATATTATGTGTTAGTAGTCAATACCCCATAGAAGTAAAATACCTCCTCTTTAATATGTTTTAATCCCACCTCAATTTTGACATTTGAGGTGGGACAAGAGCCGAGTTACTTCAAAGTAATATTACTCAAGTAGAAGTACAAAGTATTACCCCAAGAAATGACTCAAGTAAGATTAAATAGTACTGGGGAAACTACTGATCAAGTAAGAGTAACTTAAAGAGCAACTGGACAATTTGTAATTCATTTATTTCATATTGTCAACATAAACCTTTTGTCACTTGTAGACTTACTCACAGTGGGAAGAGTCATCAAAACTTTGACTCAAGTAAGAGTACTGTTACTTCAATAGAAAATATTACTTAAGTACTAGTTAAAAGTACTCTGAAAAGTACCATTTCTCCAAAAAGTTACTCAAGTAAATGTAACTACGCACTATCCACCTCTGACTCTAGAACAGTTGTCTGCAAATAACTCTTCAGATAAACCTTTGAAACTGGATGTATAAAACTTTTTGGTGACCGATTTGAAAAGTGCGACGTACGTGATCGCTTCATTAATTCTAATGTTGTTTTGTCTGAAGCGCGTTTGATTGACAGCTCTGACTGACAGCTCATTAACTGCAGGGAAGCTCTTAGAATAGTTGAACTGATCCTCCGTGACAGATGGCTTATCTATACGTAAATAAAACACGTTAGCGATTTAGCGTATTAGCGGCTCGTGTTAGCGCTTGTGTAGCATCTATCGGGCGTATTTTGTTATGTTCGGTGTTCCTGCGTTTGCCTGTACACCTGATCTTTGTGCTGTTAACATAATATTTGGGCGTTGCAGCGTGGGCGGAGGGTTTGAAATGTGGAATGTTCTCACTGTAAACAACATGAAGCAGGCTACGCGGTCCAAACGAGCGTCATGGCACAAGCTGTTTCCGTATTTATGCATTATTTATTACACTGCCTTTTTGAAATGTCAATAAGTAAATCATCCGTCTCCACCTTTTTGAAATCCAGCAGATGTGTAGGCAGAACACGCTATCTTAAAAAAAATACTACTCAACTTTATCTTATAGTGAAATTCAGCGTCTGTCCATAAGTGTGGGAGGAAACACCCACGAATCCCACAAGATGATATAAGATCTAATGTTGAGTCCAGAAGAACAAGACAAAACCAGATTAAAAACGCTGTACCAGATTTTAGCTTTCGTAAAAAAAAAAAAAAATGAAAAACAGAAGTAGTTCATTTTAAATGTTTGGCAGTGGTCCAAAGTTATTCCTCATTTACCTTATGCATTCAGAACATCCTAATTATTCACCAAAATGAGTTTCACAAAATCAGATACTAATTGATACTGAAACTAATATCAAAACTAGATACTCAAAAAAAACACATTAACAGGACCAAATTTGAGCTTTCCTGATGAGTTTTAGTATGATTTTGATCTTTATCAGAATGAATATGAGACCTCATGCTAACATAAAGAAAGTACTATTTTGTGTATGAAAATTGCATTCTAATACTAATTATTTTAATTTTTTTGATCTTCTTTGTGGTATCGTAATCGGTATCGAGTATTGAGTGAATTCCTTAGTATCGAAATCAAGTTTGAAATTTTAGTATCGTGACAGTAGTCCAAGCAAGTGTCATTAAAAGTATTTATTGTCACTTTATCACAATATTAATTCAGTTTTGGGTTTTTTTTATCGCTTTTCTAAACAACCAAACTTACTTTATACAATTGGGCTCATCATTATTAATTCCTCGATCTGAAGGTTGGCAGTTCGAATCCCCGCTCTCGACATAAACATCATTGGTTGAGTGGTCAAATCTACTGACCCACACGTTGGCGGTGCCATTCCAGCTCCCGCAAATGAATGCTGCTGTTGTGTCTTTGGGCAAGACACTTAAACCCCTTGATGTAAAGTGCTGTGAGTTCCTTGAAGGTGGAAAAGCGCTACATAAAAATGTGACCGCCTCAGTTGCCCTGGGGCCGACTTACAGATATGTGGCGGCTGATCCAACCACCACAGTCATACGTCGTACACGGGTAAGGTGTCTTGCCCAGCGACACCACAAAAATTGACTGCACTTTGGTGGGCGAGCACTTAGATGCTTTTCTGTCAGGCCAAATGTCATAGATTGTAGTTTTGTTTTATAAGTCAGTATTCATCAGCAATACAATTTTGGACACGTCTAAAAGAACATTTCTCTAACACAATAAAATAACTGCCAAATTATTTATTTTGATTATCATGCAAATTAGTAATAAATGTCTTTGTTGCAGAGTGACGTGAGTGGTTCTTATGCGGCTGCTCCAGAGGTGGGTAGTTACTAGGCCTGTCACGGTAATTACTATATCAGCTTATCGTTATATATGACAGATGGAACAATACTTTTGCTTTGTACCAGTGGGGAACTTTTTGTCATTTTTCTGTATATTATAACATTTCAGTTGTGGAGAGATGAATAAATAACTTCTGTGACTCATTGGTGTTTCATTTATTTATTGCAGCACCTGTTCATTCACGCTGCTTTACCACATATAGAATTGTTTTTGTGGTTTAAATTTGCTCCTGGGTTTTTTTGTCAGTGGCATAAGTTAGTCTCAGTATTATCGTTTATCGTCTATATTTACTTCAGCAACACAACGTACTTCAAAATTTGTTATCGTGACCGGCCTAGTAGTTACATTACTCAGTGTGTGTTCAGATAGTCATAAGGCAGTGTCCAGCATTAATCTGACCAGAACTGAAGCAGCTGCTTGGATGAGCAGCCAAACGTCTTCACTCATTCAACCTTTTGTCCAGTTGACAGATTTGAATTTTTCTTTTACTATGGATGACCTGGACGACTGAGGGATTACACAGACATTACTCAGTTCCATTCACTGAAATCGTACTTTTCAGAACACTTTTCTAGCAGCATAGTTTTACTCCTACTTGAGTTAATAAAGTGTTGGTTACTCTTCCCACTGTGAGCTTTCTGTTGACAATATGAAATGATTTGTTTCTTGCACCTCTATTTCAGATATGATCTAGTTTTTGGTGTTTATCTTTTGAAAATGCCAGATTTTGTCCATTATTAAGATTTGGGTTACTTTTCCCAAATGCTTTTTTTAATGTTAATGAGTAATTTCCTGAACAACTACTTAGTACGTCTTGAGTAATATTACTTTGAAGTAGCGTTACTCTTACATAAGTTACATTTTTGGCTACTATACCCACCTCCGTCTGCTCACATCCAGGTGCAGAACAGCTGAAAGTACTTCTTCAGTCTGGTCTTGCCGAATGTGACATATTGGACATAATGATATCGAGGCGGCGCAGACTTGAATCACACTGGGAGAATTTATACACTCCACCCTCCTCTGTTAAAGCGGAGATAAGTGCACCCAAACGTGAGTAAGCGGGCGCGCTCTGTTCCCCTCCCCCGCTCCTAAACCACCTGTCTGTCCCATTACTGCTGCCTTTCATCACTCCAGATCCACAGACGAAAACCTATCACAGGCCCGATCAATGGCCAGACGGCTCCTGATGTTTTTAGATGCAAATAGAGGAGACCGTGTACGTAGCATCTCATTACAGGACGCCGTGTCTTTAATGTCCTCCTCTCATCTCCGTCGCTAAAACATATCAAAAAGTCAAAGATGGTGTCTGGTAATGTGGGCTTCCTTGCACTGTAAAACTGAATCCCTACGTGAATTAAAATAACATCAAATTAGAAGTTTTAAGTTTTTGTTCATTTTGTTTCATTAGTTGGTCTGCATTACTTTCAAGGTGTTTCTGGGTTCAACATATTTATTTGTTTGTTTGTTGGGACTGACCAATCACAAGGCAGCATTGTGGTTTGGGCAGAAGTCAGCACTGAACGAACCAAAACAAATATGGCGGTGCCGACAGATGTATTCCAGCCTATTTTAGCTGATATACCTTAGACTGTATAAAAAAAAAAAAAAGAAAAACTGAAAAATGGTGGCCTTTCTATCTCTCTTTAACTGCTGTTGTCAGACTTGTCATTTTCATTTTGGTCTTAAATGTTCATATTAACCCGCTCTACATGATCCCGGTGCTTTTATTTCGCCCTTGTGTCTGTAAATCAAGATATGAACATTAATAACAGACAAATCAGACGCCTTCTTTCTCCAAGGTCGTTCCCGCTAGCGTTAGCAACAGGTTTGATTGACAGAGTTGCTAAGCGCCTGCTCCCTTCCTCCAAGGTCACTCCCGCTAGCTTTAGCAACTGGTTTGATTAACAGTGTTGCTAAGTGCCAGCTCCCTGCTAAAACAGCGGTGCGGGCGGGAAGGGGAATTACCTTCAACAGCCTTGCTCTGGATTGGCTCTCTGGTTGCTATGATACTCGTCGGAATTCCAAATGTGGAACTCGGCTTCAAATTCGCTCCTATAACTGTTAGCCTCAATGAGCTTCATTTGACTGGAGCCGAACGCTATGGGTTACGTCACACTCACTTAGTCCACTTCTTTATACAGTTTATGGAACATACGGACCATTATGTTCATGAAAAACGTGCAAAGGGAAGCTCTTTGTGTATTTGTGGACGGGTAACACGCCTGTGCTTTTCTCTCAGCTGGATTTAATTAAAGTCTGAATTTTTGGCTTGTTCCGCTGTTGTGACGCATCGACCGATCAGATTAGTTTGAACTTTCCCATCACTGGTTCCAATCACGAGAGCCTTTCCAGATTGATATGTGGAACTCTATTCAGAGGGCTACACACATCAGCGTTAAATGACTTGTTCATGGGTAAGATTTTTGCACAAATTGAAAAACATGTATTCTCACTGTGAGCGGGTTGGCTCTACAGCTCTGGCCTAATTTCGAACTTGGCCTGGTGGTGTTACCTACTTGTTCTCATGGGATTAGTTTTGCCACAATACTAAAATACTAAAATTCAAAACTCGATTTCAATACCAAGGAACTGACTTGATACCGATTACGATACCACAATGAAGATAAAAAATGTACTAACTCCACAGTGAAGCAGGCGAGTTATATTGTGCCCATATTACACTATTTTCTGATCTATGTTATAATGTTGTTTCCTCATCACAAACATGCCTGTTGTATTTAGTTTCATTCACACATGTTTAAGACACAAACCCTGCATATTTAGGTTCTTCTCTCAAACTGAAAACACTCTGTTCCACCTTGTGATGTCATGTGCTAATACAGGAAGTGTTCCACTGTTTTGAGGTAACAAAGTTCTAACGTGATTAAAAGCTCACAATAGTATATTTAGTGTAATATATGACCTTTAAGTTACATAAAAGAAATCGTAACAAACCAAAGTCAGAACTACATAGAAAATAGTAAAAAAAAAAAAAAAAGTAGATTAATACTAAAATCACTACAAGTAAGAAATATTCAGAATTCAAGTCTATTTAACTCTATTGACAACAGTTTTTTGCAGTGTGCTTGTGTAGATGCTAGTTCGCGGTTGCTAAATAATGCATAGCTCCGGCGAAAGGCTCTCCTCCCCGAGACAACATCCTGATTAGTGATTCGGGGTTTGAAAATGTTAATGCTTTTAACACAGTCACTCCTCGTTGGCGTCAAGCGCGGCACAAAGCCGTGTAGAGGAGCTAGTACACGGACGCGCTAGCACATTTATGCCAAAACATGAGCAGGGAAACAAGCGCATGTGGGTTAGCAAGGTCACGGAGGGAGCGCTGTCTTTGTTTATGTGTGCAAGCATGTGTCAAGGGTAATAACCTGTGACCTTTTTATTTGTTTAAGCTGATTTTTAAGGTGGTGTTTGTTCACAATAACAAGCTCATGAAGAAGGGATGGGACTTTTGGCTGCTTTATAAGATCCAAATCTTTTGGATCTGTTCCTTTCAAAGAGCCGTTCAAAAGATTGGCGCTTTTTGCATTTATTTATGACAGAAGCCAGTGTGAGAACTTGTTTTAACAACAAACTAATCACAGAGAGAAATGGCCAAGGTTCAGATGTGTTTAAAATGGTTCAGAGGGAGAGTGGGAGTATGTTTACCCTTTGAAATGATGAAGAATTTAAATAAACTACAATAATAATAATTAAAATTGTGTTATTATGATGCAAAATTTGTTTTAGCTAAAATCTCTCACTGGTGTTGCTTCCTCTGATTCTTGTGCTGGTTCAGTGTTAGTCAGTATAAAAATGCATAAAAATTATAAAGAAATAGATTAGGTTCTTTCAAAAAATGAGATCTGGACTCAGTCGTTCATGTTAACGTCACATCACTATCATGAAGGCATCGATCGCTCATTGTACTAGAAAATTATATGTAACCTGGAGATGAACCAATGTTATCAACTGAAGATTTCAGAACAGCTAACTGTCATTTAATAGAGTTGGTTTTAGCAAATGTTTGTATTCTGTATTTCAAATAATCACTAACATATAACCCTGTTTGATGTCATAAATTAAAGGTCCTTTATTACACAAAATTGACTCTTGTGAACTTTAAGCCATGTTATAATATTGTTACGTCATCAAAAACATACCTGGAGTTGTGTTTTGTTTCATTCACACATGTTTGAGTAACACTTTATTATTAATCTGTCTACCTCTCCACAGCTCAAAATGCTCTGTTCCACCTTGTGATGTCATAAAGCGGTAGTTTTCAAGTTAACAGCTCCTTTTACCTTTAATTCAGTAGAGATTGGCAGTTACAGGGCTGAAATTATCCAAATGATTCTACTGAAGGTGTATGGAGCACACATTGGAGCAGATTGGCAGTACAGGGCTGAAATTATCCAAATGATTCTACTGAAGGTGTATGGAGCACACATTGGAGCACTTCCTGTGTTGTTAAATGACATCACAGAGTGGGACAGAGTGTTTTCAGCTTGAGAGAAGAACTCAGTCTAAATATGTTGAATTTGTGTGTTCAACATGTGTAATGAAACAAAACACAACTCCAGGTATGTTTACATTATAACATAGATCAGAAAACATCATAATATGGTCCCTATAAAGATTTTTACATGTAATAAAGTCAAATTTGTCTTGCCGTAGTACAGATAGGCTGTGATTTTGTAAATCAGCTCAGGATCAAAATCGACTTGTCTGCCTCCAAACTGTTTTCTTAATAGTTTGAAAACCAGGAAGTAATGCGGGTGTGTAAAACTATTCTCGCCTCTGAAAGTTATGAAAAACACTTATAAACTCATCCTGGTGAATAATTAGGATGCTCTAATTGCATTAGGAAAGTGAGGAATATGTTTTAAATTAACGAGTTCTGTTTTTCCACGTTGAAGACAGTAAATATCAGGTACAGAACTTTTAAAGGGCCCATGTAACGCTATTTTCTGATCTATGTTCTAATGCTGTTTCCTCGTCACAAACATACTCGGAGTTGTGTTTTGTTTCATTCACGCATGTTTAACCCACAAATCCTGCATATTTAGACTGGGTTCTTCTCTCAAACAGAAAACACTCTGTTCCACCTTGTGATGTCATGTGGTAATACAGGAAGCGCTCCACTGTGTTTTTAAACCTTCACTAGAATCATTTAGATAAGTTCAGTCTTGGATTTGCCAATTTCTACAAAAAAAAGGTAAAAGGAGCTGTCAACTTGAAAACTACCACTTTGTGACATCACAAGGTGGAACAGAGCATTTTGAGCTTTGGCGATGCAGACAGACTAATAATAAAGGATAACTCAAACATGTGTGAATGAAGACCTTGAAGTGCTCCAGAAACCATTGGTACAGATAACAGTAAACCTGGGGCGTATATGACTTTGAGATGTCTGATCTGATTTATGTTGATAATATTTTTTTGTCTGGCAACCAAAGCAGGTGCCAGACACTTATAATAGGAAATATCCAAATATACAGTATAATCTTAGCATCTGTTAACTTAAAATTTACAACAATGTAATTTAACTTTGAAATAGAGTTTTACATTTACGCTGCAGCACTCCTTAATGCTTCATGATATTTCGTATGCTTGTAAATCTGAATTATTTATACTTGTTCCCTCCATGTTATTTTAAGTTGAAATAGGTAGAATTTCAAGGCTAACTGGCTAAGGTGTACAAAGTTCAAAATTCCTTAAAAATCCATGCATAATATAGAGCCTTTAAATAATTGATCTAATAGCCTTGACTTGACACGTGCCATATTTCTAGTTGTTGATCACAGGTGGCTCCAGCATCGATGGCAACTCATATTTTATGCATGAGAAATAATGTCATAAATTTATTTTATTTGGAGTGGAATCGTACTTTGTGGTATTTTGGCTTTCTGATCTATGTTCTAATGCTGTTTCCTCGTCACAAACATACATGGAGTTTTGTTTTGTTTCATTCACACATGTTTAACACACAAGCCCTGCATATTTAGGCTGAGTTCTTCTCTCAAACGGAAAACACTCTGCTCCACCTTGTGATGTCATGCGGTAATACAGGAAGTGCTCCACTGTGTTTTTAAAGGTCCTATATTACACAAAATGGATTACTGTGAGCTTTATGCCGTGTTAGAATGTTGTTACCTCCTCAAAAACATACCTAGAGTTGTGTTTTGTTTCATTCACACATGTTTGAGTAACTCTTTATTATCAGTCTGTCTATATCTCCAAAGCTCAAAATACTCTGTTCCACCTTGTGATGTCATGAAGCGATAGTTTTCAATTTAACAGTTACCTTTTCCGTTTAATTCAGTAGAGATTGGAACTTCAAAGGCTGAAATTATCCAAATGATTCTAGTGAAGGTGTGTGGAGTGTAAAAACACAGTGGAGCACTTCCTGTATTACCAGATGACATCACAAGGTGGAACGGAGCATTTTGAGCTTTGGAGATGTAGACAGACTAATAATAAAGTGTTACTCAAACATGTGTGAATGAAACAAAACACAACTCCAGGTTTGTTTTTGAGGAGGTAACAACATTATAACATGGCTTAAAGTTCACAAGAGTCAATTTTGTGTAATATAGGACCTTTAAACTATATGTTCATAACCTTGCCTTTAACAAGTTTGTCAAGCTAACATTGCCTGTAACACTAGCCAGACTATTTACATGTTTCGTACCACTCCAGATTGACTGTATGTTGTCCTAATCTGAATTCCTTTGGCCATCTGAGTATTCCATCTATATTTAGTCTTACTAGGGTCAATTTCCAACCTCATTGCAGACCACCGAGTGAAAAAAGCACTGCACAAACTAGGTTAAGAACATGAACATTTTCTGGCACAGGGGAAGCAAAGCAGTTTTCCCTGGAATGAGAGCGTTGCTATGATTCATCACCGGGTTTAGTTCTAATGAAAAACACACACAGGAATTCTGGGAAATGCAATCCATGTTTCTACGATTTGTCCTCTCCCCCGTACAAGGACTGATAATGTTTGTTTTACAGATGCACTTTGTGATAAAAGATTTGGTGATTTCAGAGCGCTGCACACTCTGACACCGGTGGGGCGTTAGAATGCCAAAGTGAATCAGTTTGTCTTGTTCAGGGGTGATGAGTTATGAGTCTCAATAAATTCTACTTCCAGGAGTAATTTACAATCTAGTTTTTATTTTTCTTGCAGTGTTACCTTTGAAGTAACAGACTAACTGGCTACTTAACCAACAAAACACAGCAGCGTACAGCAGAAGCTTTTGGTTATAAAAAGTCAGATTTGGCTGTTTCTGTTCCTTGTGCCCTACATTGTTTTCATGTAAAGATAGATTTTTTTTCACAAATGATTAAAGGCCCTGTACCTGATTTTTTCCCATGTGTTTGAGCTAAATGTGTCTTGCCCCAGTACAGATACATTGTATTAGCAGCTCATGAGGTCAAAATAAATCTGCTGCGTACTGTCTGTATCTAATCAGAAAGCGTTTTATTGTCTGGTTATCAGGAAGCACGTGTTACATTAGCATGCTAGTTGTTGTTATCTTTACTGTCACAGCTAAACTCCACTCTGGTCTCTGAATGTTGTAAAATGCACTTAGAAAGATCACCATGTTACTTTATATTGTTTTGAAAATGCTATATTCACCGAAAACATTTCACTTTCGTTTTTGAAGCTCTGAGTCTCCCCTCCTTTTGCTTTGTACATTTATGGAGTGCATTGTTGTGTGGGAGCAGGGGTGACGTAGGCTTGTAGGCTGAGTTTTGGACAGAATTTTACAGCTAACCGTAAGCTGGGTTTGAATAGGGCCCAGGAGAGATCGCTAAAATACTCAAACGTGCATGGATGACATCTACAACTACTTCAGACATGTTTTTGATGAGTCGAAAGCTAAAAAAAGACAGTAAAAATCTGGTACAACGCTTATAAATATAGATTTTTTAATACATTTTTTTAAACTTTACAAAAACTCACCTACTTTACTGCGACTTACTCCTACTTTACCAAAACTACTAGTAAATAAATACTGCTCTGAGCTTAATTATATTATTCACTGAGTCAAGTCATATGTTTGAATGAAGTCTTTTTTCCACTTCATATTATGAGTACTTCTGAAAATACTTTGGTTCCATCTTTGTCTGACACATGCTAAAAGACAGCATTGTGTGACGGAGTGGAATACATCGGCGTCAGGAGACCGCATGTACCCGTGTCTGTTTGAATGTCGAAGTAGCATTGAGCAAACAAGGTGAGCGCGAAAGGCCTCCGGATCGGCCACAAAGGGAGAGTGACGGGGAGCGACTATAGACTCTTTCTCAATTGACTGAATTCAAATGAAGTGACAGAGCAATGGAATATGTGTTCAAATGAAAGCCGCGGGCGCACAGGGAGGAATAAACATGCCGGGCACGCACTCCTCTGCTCCTCTGCTGTTTTTCTGGTCCAAAACGGAGCGGAGCTAGGGAGGTTTTTACATCTGTGCGCAATTTAAAACACGCAAACAATACTCTCACTGAAGGCATTTATTTGGATCAGTTGAAGGATGCTTGAGCTCAGATATGTTTAGGTTTCACATGCAAATGATGCTTAAGGCTGTTAGGCTAGCTTTTTTAAATGGATTAGCATGTGGGTATAGATATGTCAAAGGGATCTTGATGTCTATCTTAAGGAGATAAATTATGCAAAATTGTCTTTAATCCACTAAAGAAGGATGAAGAAGGATGGCTTAAAATGGCAGCTGCTAAATTGGTTAGCTTCACAGTGCAGATTTGTGCGCTGATGAGATTAGAACAAGATTGGTGGAAGTGAATGGACTTTAAAAATGTGGAGAAGCGCTTTGGATTAGACGTGTTCTAATATGTTTTATTACTGAAGTACATGTGATTGAAGCTCAGCTCCACACAAAGCTAAGGTTTTGATTATGTAATATAGCTTAGCATTGGACCTCTAAGTAATATCACTTCAGCAATTCCACATCTGAACATGGCCTGTAATGGGGTGTTCCAGTCATCCTTGGAAGGCGATTTTCAGAGTTTCAACTCTCACTCTCACTAGTCACTCTCTCACTCACTCTCACTCACTCTCTCATTCACTCTCACTCACTCTCTCTCACACTCACTGTTTCTTACTCTCTCTCACTCTCTTAATCACTGTCTCTCTCACACACTGTCTCTATCACTCACTCTCACTGTTTCTCATTCACTCTCACTCACTGTTTCTCATTCACTCTCTCTCACACTCACTGTTTCTCACTCACTTTCTCACTCTCTCTCACTCACTGTTTCTCACTCACTGTTTCTCATTCACTCTCACTCACTCTCATTCTCTCTCACATTCACTGTTTCTCACTCACTCTCACCCACTCAGTTTCAACACTCTCACTCTCTCTCTCTCTCACACACTCACTCTCTCTCACTCAGTCTCTCTCACTGTTTCTCATTCACTCTCACTCACTCACTCACTCTCATTCTCTCTCTCATACTCAGTTTCTCACTCGCTCTCACTCACTGTTTCTCATTCACTCTCTCTCACTCACTCTCTCTCTCTCACATTCACTGTTTCTCACTCGTCCTCACTCACTCACTCTCTCTCACACTCACTGTTTCTCACCACTCTCACTCACTCACTCTCTCACACTCACTCTCTCTCACTCACTCTCTCTCTATTCATCCCTGGCAAGGAAATGACAACTGGAAGGCTTCACGTTCTCTGAATTTCTGCTCGTAAAGTCTGAGAACATTTCAGAGAATTTGAGAGCTGATGGCTGATCCCTGCGTTTGGTAAAAATGAAAAACCTGACAGTTCAAATATTGATAGTATTTGTGTTATTCTCCCTTGAGTTGCTCCCTCATGTAGTTGTTGAGCCTCTGCAGTTACAAATAAGCTTTTATGCTAATGTTGCTAACATGTACACAGAGCTAACGTCAACAAAAGCAGCATACTGGTCATTGTTTTTCTGACTTCACAACTGGAACATGCATCCAATGTTTAACTCAGAGATTATGTCATCCCAAGTTCCAACCTCCGAGGTTTACTGGACTAACTGGGACTAAACTCCGAGCTATGGTTCGACATCAGAGTGAGATCATTCATAATTTATAATTGAATGGATTTATAAAAAGGATAAGTTCAGTGTCATACTATGAAACGTTTCAGGTAGAGTTTTGATTCTTATTGGGCCCAGACACCCAGGAAATGATTCAGGTTGGGTTCAGACAACAGCCAAATGACATAACGCACCTTCAATATTTTCACTTTCTCTCTGCAGACTGACTGATTACAGCTTAAAGGGCCTATATTACGGAATTTTCTGATCTGTTATAATGTTCTTTCCTCATTACAAACAGACCTGGAGTTGTGTTTTGTTTCATTCACACATGTTTAACACACAAACCCTACATATTTAGGCTGAGTTCTTCTCTCAAACAGAAAACACTCTGTTCCACCTTGTGATGTCATGTGGTAATACAGGAAGGGCTCTACTTTGTTTTTAAAATCCATATACACCTTCACTAGAATCATT
>KN476387.1:10120-26295 GCA_000787095.1 Periophthalmodon schlosseri
TCTTAAATAACTAGCTACTTTTTATTTCATTTTATATTATTGTTTCTTTCAACGTTCAGCATTTCTGTCTGGACTAAACCACTTTAAAAGCAGATGTTGAAAAATAGTTCTTGTGCCTTAACACTTGCATCTGGTTTAACCCAATGTGATTATTATATCCGTAAATAAATATAAACTAACTACCACTAACCACTTCACTATTAGGCTGTCTGTGTTTTATTGGCGACATTTTGAGGACTTCTTCCCATTCACAAGATTTCATATTTTGTTTTAAATTGTTAATTGCTCTGGTAACGGTTCTAATTTTTGTAAACATTCTGAAACCCACAGATAGGACGGCAGGAGCTCAGTTGGTAGGGAGTTTGTCCACTGATCCGAAGGTCGGTGGTGCAATTCCAGCTCACACAGATGAATATTGCCGTTGTGTTTTTGGGCAAGACACATAAACATTGCCCCCAGTGTCTGTGTACATTGGCGTATGAACGTGTGTCTGAATGGGTGAGTGGTTCCTTGATGTAAAGCGCCTTTAGCCTTGAAGGTGGAAAGCGCTATATTAATTTATTTTTTAGTTGTAAAAAATGTTTTGCTTGGGTTGAGTCGATACTTTGAGCTCTGCGTTCCACTGCTATAATAAACATTGGGTCAGCAGGTCTATTTTAGCTGTGAGTGGAAACTAAACCTGTGCCAAAGTCTAAGGTTAAATTTAACTCACTCCACCCATCTGCGCCTCACCACAACGCACTGTTCTAAAGTCTCATCAGAAGTGGGTAGTCAGTTACGTTCACTTACCCATACTTTTACTCCTACTTAAGTAACATTTGTATTGAAGTAACAGTACTCTTACTTGAGTAATATATTGTACAGTGTAACTGTACTCGTACCTGAGTAAAAGTTGTGGTTCTGGTCTAAAGTGACTTGAGCTTTGTGTCGACAATATGAAATGATTTGGAAAATGTATGTTTTTCCTTCAGATATGATTTAGTTTGGCCCATTTTTGTGAGTGTTTGAAAATACAAGATTTTGTGACTTATTTCCTGTTCACTTTAAATTATAAATCAGATGTTATGTCCAAACAGTTATTCTAAGTTACTCTTACTTTAGTTGAATTTTCCCAAATACTTTTTTACTCTTACTCGAGTAACTTCTTGAACCATTATTTTGTACTTCTACTTGAGTAATATTATTTTGAAGTAACGTTGCTCTTACTTTAGTACATTTTTTGGCTACTCCATCACCTCTGCTCATTTTAAAACAAAAGTCAGATGAGACAAACCAGGGCAAAATCCATTTACAGATTCCAGTGCATTTTATTTCATTTGCTCAGAAACAGCTGCGTGAAATCATCAGGCAGATAAATAAAAAATGATCGTCTTGTTCATTAATGTAAATAGATTTTGTATCTTTAAAAAACAACACAATTTACAGTGAGTTTAAAAAGCCCACAGAGCGAAA
Source organism: Periophthalmodon schlosseri (assembly GCA_000787095.1). NCBI lineage: Eukaryota > Metazoa > Chordata > Actinopteri > Gobiiformes > Gobiidae > Periophthalmodon > Periophthalmodon schlosseri. The sequence goes on from KN476387.1 coordinate 11,573, forward strand.
GGACGAAACCAGGACCGAACCAGGCTCTGCACTGCAAAATATAACAGCTACACGAATTTAAAGGGCCCATATTACACCGTTTTCTGATCTCTGTTCCAATATTGTTTCCTCATCACAAACAGACCTGGAGTTGTATTTTGTTTCATTCACACATTTTTAATACACAAACCCTGCATATTTAGGCAGAGATCTTCTTTCAATCTGAAAACACTCTGTTCCACCTTGTGATGTCATGTGGTAATACAAGAAGTCCTTTACTGTGTTTTTAAACTCCATACACCTTCACTAGAATCATCTGGATCATTTCAGCTCTGGAATTGCCAATTTCTACTAAACAAAAGGTAAAAGGTAGCCATTAACTTGAAAACTATCAGTTCATGACATCACAAGGTGAGATAAAACATTCTGAGCTTTGCCATTAACTTAAAACTATCAGTTCATGACATCACAAGGTGAGATAAAACATTCTGAGCTTTGGAGATGTAGACAGACTAATAATAAAGGGTTACTCAAACATGTGTGAATGAAACAAAACACAACCCAGGTATGTTTTTGAGGAGATAACAACATTATAACATGGCTTAAAGCTCACAGAGATCAAGTTTGTGTAATATATGACCATTAATCACGTGGATTCAGAATATATATCATTTTGAGTTTGTTTCCAGACAAAAACATTGATTTTTCAGAACAAGTATACGAGGAAATACATATAAAGTTTTTAACTCAATTTCGATACTAAGGAATAGGCTTGATACTCGATACCAATTCTGATACCACGATGATAATAAAAAACACTTTCTTTAGACAAGAGAATGTGATTTTCCACATTAAATGGTAGTACTTTCTGTTATATCCTCATGTGGCCTTATATCTGTGTAATCCCTCAGTCGTCCAGTAGGTTCCATTGTGGTCCATGGGCGTATACTAGTCTATGTGTCTTAAACTTGTTCTGATACAGCTCAAGATCATTCTAAAGATATTCAGGAAAGGTTCATTTCTGTCCTGTCAATGGGACTTTTCTAGTATCGATATCTGTGAAAAATAAGTACCTAGTTTCAATACTAGTTTTAGAATGTCCTGTCATGGGACTTTTCTAGTATCGATATCTGTGAAAAATAAGTACCTAGTTTCAATACTAGTTTTAGAATCGATTAGTATCTGATTTTCGATAGAGTCAACAATCTGAATTTGGACTAAACTGTGACTAAACCCAGACTAAACCAGGACTAAATCTAGACTAAAACAGGACCAAACCAAGTGTACATCAGTACTAAACTAGGCTCAAACTAGGACTAAACCTTTTAGAATCTATGTTTTATAAGTAACTGCATCCAAACTAATTCATTTTACTCAAAACTGGATGAATATTCTGAATTCCAGGCAGTTTAACTCATGTAGGTGTAGCTGTGTTTTTGCATTGTACAGAACATTATGAGCGTGGCAGCGTGCGGAGTGCAGCAGGGGGCAGCGACGGTCTGAGCAGAGCACTTCCTGTTTCCTGTCTGAGGTCAGCGGTCACATGGCTTTGACTTTGATCTGCTTCATCTTCATCTGCTTCTTCTCCATCTTCTTCTGCTCACGACGCTGCGCTGCCTCCTGAAAAATAAACAAAGGGACAGTACAGATAAGATCAGAGCATTTAAATACATACGAGTGTAGAGGTCAGAGCATCGTCGCTAAAACTTAACACCAGCAGAGGGCGCACTGAGGAGAGCGACATCAAGAGCCATAGGAGAGGAAGAGAAGTCACAGCCTCCTCTCCTGCGTGTAGAGAAAGTCTCATCTCTCACTAAACTCACTAAACTGGTCAAAGTTCCACAATCCCTCTCCTCTCACTGCCTCATACTGTGTCTCATTTTGTCAGTAAAATGCAGAGAAAACTCCCGTTTAAAAGGGCACAGTTGTTTTTGGGTTGTGTTAAAGCCTTTTTCAGAACCCTGCCGCGCGACGTTCAGAGTGTGTTGATGCATGGGTTTGGCACTCCAGGCTCCGGCGTGCGTTGGCCCTTGTCGTTCGCGTCCTACTGGAAGTTAACAAATGGAGGGGAGAGAGTTTAGTACCTCAGCTGTGTCTGTCCAAAGGTGTTCAGTGATTGGCTGTTAGCTCGATGACATTGTCTGATCGATTAGTCTGGCAATTCTTTTTTTTCTACTAACAAAAATCAGATTAGATTGTGGAAGTCCTGTGAATGAGTGCCTTTGTGCTAAATTAGACCCACTGAAGCTGGAGTGAAGCTGCTTTTGAAAAATAGATTTCTTCAAAAAGACCTAAGTCACTTGCTTCTGTGCACAGTAGAAGTTTTAGTCTCTGAGGATAGAAGTTTATGTTGTTTATCACTAAATCAGTTCACAATAACTCCAATATTCAATTAATTGTGATTAATCTACATTATATAATTTTACAAATAACTCCTTTTAAAACGCAGTGCCACCCTCCTACCAAACTAAAGTGTATGAGAGTAAAGGCAGTGCGTGTAGTGACCTCCAGGCGGCGCTGTCTCTCCGGGTCCTCCTCGTTCATGATCCTCTCCTTCTCCGCTCTCTTCTTCTCTTCTCGGCGGCTCTGCGCTGCTTCCTGTCTCTGAGCATGAGTCTGTTTCAGGAAGTTTTCCTCCACACGAGCGCGGTTACGGTCTGCCTTCTGTTTACCCTGAAACAACCAGCACACAAGCACAGGTTAGAAACATAACACAGAGACAAACACCACCAACTCAGGTCAGAGGTCAGAGGGGTATATTACGAAGCTGGCTGGACATAGCCAGGCTTTAATTCAATTAACTGCACCTCAAACCCTGAACCTCAGCTCCTACGAAGCTGGCTGGACAGGCTTTAATTCAATTAACTGCACCTCAAACCCTGAACCTCAGCTCAGAGATAAAAAGTGTCACAAAGCCGGTTAGAGACAGAATCTGTAAAACCAAAGTTTGAGCTTCAGTCTCTGTACATGCTCATGGGGACAGGGTTTAGTCTTGGCTCAGTCCTGATTTAGTCCAAGACAAAATCAGGACTAAACTGATCACTCATTATCTCACCTCTCTGTTGAGGCGCAGCTTCTTGACTTTGTCGATGCTGTAGATCACCATGTTCATCAGAGGCAACAGAGCGTCCATGTCTCTGGGGGAAGTGTGGCCCATTCCAGGCACTGTACAAGATATAAAGGGTTAATATAAAGGTTACTGTACAACATCCCAGGCACTAAACAAGACACTGCACAAAAGGGCATTTTGTGAGTGTACACAAACCAAGTGTGGACTCAAAACGTCTTTATAGAAAAGGATACGAGAAGAAAATGATCTACTTGTAGCAGAGTGGTGTAGAACAGAGTGAGAACAGAGAGTATAAAATAGACCAAACTAATTCCACAAAAGCAGTTTTTAAACAGCTTTTCAGATTGTGTAAAAATGAAAAAAATTATATCAATTTATTTAACATTTTAGTCTGAATCTGGGAAAGGCTCTTTAGGTGTACACATTTAAAACCTGAGATATAGTTACCGTTAAATGTAAACAGCAGTGTCTTCTTGGTCTCCGGCAGCTTCAGCGGCTGACCCTCCCTAAAAACAGTAAAAACATGAGCATGTTATGAAGCTTATGTGAAATACAGAGGCACAAATCACAAACAGAAAACACTCTTACTCTTGCATAAGTTTTGGACCAGAAAATTGGTCCGAAAAATGGATGGACTCGATTTTATCAGCGTGATTGGTGATATAATGCACCATCTAGAAGAAAGAAGAGAGAGACAGTTTATCAGGGAGGGCATCTGACACACGGACGGGAGGGCATCTGACACACGGGGATATAGGAGGATGGGACGGCATCTGACACGGGGGAGGGCATCTAGTGTACCTTGGTGTCCATCACTCCGTCCGTCACCTCTCCCATCTCACTGAGGATGGCCAGAGACTCAGGAAGTCCGAATTTGGCCCCGGACTTGGGCTTGTCTCCGCAGAACTCACTCTGCAAAACACAAAACAAAGCTTTAAGACAAAGGTGAATCAGGTACAGTGCCTTTAATATAGAATGAACCCAATTACTCATTTTAACATTTGAGTTCACAAACTCTATAATGACTTTTGTGGTTTAAAAGTTCAGCTGCACTTAATACCGATAAGATATTAATGGAGACATATAATGATTTTTTCTGGGATTATTAAACTATAACAGATAATTATTTCACATTTGGGCATTGTTAACTACAAAATTAATCTTAAATGACTTAATAAAATGGGACCACTGACTTCCTGCTCAAAACTATAGAACTGATAAGACCTGCCTCTTCACAGTTTGAACCTTATTATAACAAAGGGGGCTCTCTGGAGCTCTCGACATAAACATCACCAGGTCCCATAGATGAATGCTGTCGTTTTGTCCTTGGGCAAGACACTTAACCCACCTCGCCCCCAGTGTCTGCGTACACTGGTGTATGAATGTGTGTGTGAATGGGTGAGTGGTTCCTGCTTGAAAAAGCGCTATATAAAAATGTGATCATTTATCAAGGGGATGAATGAGGCAAAATCAACTGAGATTTTAATCTTAACTTGCCTGGCAAATCCAAGCTGATATCCCTCTGTGTTTTTAATACAGATGGAGGATATCAGTCTGGTCCCCACACCCTCCATTACGTCTCAAGTCCAACCAAACATAATCATCTAATCAGATTTGTTATTTTCAGTGACATGTGTGAAACGAAGGAGCTCATTGGTCACCCATCGTTTACGAACATTTCCATTTACAAAACAGGCGGCCCATGTGTGTCCCTGACTGGCTAATCCACCTGTCAATCACACCCATCTGGACTCTGGGAGATTCACCGGTGACCAGACTCAAATCTTCAGAAAGTATCGGAAAAGTGTGTGTTCTGAATCCCAGGCGATCCTTTAACCCTAAACCATAGACTGTATAAAGAAGTGGACTAAGTGAGTGTGAAGTCACCCATAGCGTTCGGCTCCAGCCAAATGAAGCTCATGGATTAGCAGGGGGAGGGCGCTGTTGCTAACGCTAGCAGGAGTGACCTCGAGGAAAGAAGGCGCCTGAGTTATGGACATAATAGCAAAATAATAACACCAGGATCATGTAGAGAGGGTTAATACGAAAATTTTAAGACCAAAATGATGAGTCTGACAGCAGCAGTTGCAGAGAGAGGGGCCAGAGTTTTTCATCGTAAAGTGAATAGGAGCCAGAGTCGATGGAGCCAGAAGCGCGCCACAGTTTTCATCGTAAAGTGAATAGGAGCCAGAGTCGATGGAGCCAGAAGCGCGCCCATGCTCAATTCTTTTTTGGAACGCGGTGGCTAGCAGGTTAGCTATGTCCATTTATATATACAGTCTATGCCCTAAACCAGCTCAAAGGTTCTGAATGATCGGGATCGTCCTCACCAGGTCCTGCATCTCCTTCTGTAGTCGCGCCATCGCCTTCTTCGTCCCCACAGCGAACACAAACGTGTCCATGTCCTCGTCGTTCAGTGTCACTTTGATTTGCTGGAAACACAAAAACATGAGGAATACATCAGGGTTAGGGTCACAAATGATTTAAGCTTTTTACACAACTGCTGACACCTGTATCTGGGTGTCTCTCATGTACCTTTAACCTTCTGTTTTTGTACATATGACACCAGCAGAGGGCGCTAGGTCAGAGTTCTGCTGTTGGTGCACTGTTTGTATTTATTGAGGGATTGAGGAATTAAAAAGCCATTGGTTAAAAGCCATTGTTTTTACCCCTTGCTAAAAAAAATCTGATTCAACTGACAGGTCTTAACCAGGGGTGGAAGGTAACGAAGTAAAAGTTGTAAAGTACTGTAGTTAAGTAAAGTATAGATACCTAAAATGTATACTTTTTTTTTTACAGTGGGTACTTACTTTTACTTCACTACATTTGAGAGCAGGTATCTGTACAGTCTACTCCACTACATTTTTAAACAGGACTGAAAAGTAAAAGTATTTTTTGTTATCTGAGACCTGCTGAAAAGGCTAAGGGTTTATTTTTAGCATGTTCATAGTTTGAGCAAACAAAAAATATACAAATAAAAACATAGAAAAAAACGATTTATTCAATAGTTTCTGTTGAACAAAATTCCGCACAAATCTTTATCAAATTCACTAAATCTGAAGCTTTATAAGACCTCAAAATCAGTGTGAAATACTTTTACTTTTAACTCTTTAAGTACATTTTAAAACAGGTACTTTAATACTTTTACTTAAGTAATTTTTTTCATGTGATACTTTTACTTTTACTTGAATATTTTTTTGAGCTGGTGTCTGTACTTTTACTTACATAACACAATGGAGTACTTCTTCAACCACGGTCTTAATATAATGAAAAAAAATCAACAAGACATATGGCCTGTTTGCCTCTAAGGTCTCCAGAAGTATGGGATATTCGTTTATCTTTGATGGGTAAAACTCACCACTTGGTCACAGGCGGGCCGCATCATTCTGGCCAGAACATTGAGCAGATCCTGTCTCTTCAGGAACTGGAACAAAACAAGACAAAAACATTCACTACACCAACTTTAGACTTTGGATATCTGTGTTAAGCGGCAGTACCTGATTTTATCCATGTAATAATATAAATGATGTATACATCGTAAAAGCAGCTCTTAGGGTCAGAATGAGACAGCTGTGTGCTGTGTGCTGTCTGCATCTAATTATAAAGTGTTTTATTGGCTTTGAACCAGGAAGCAAGGCTGGTGCTCTGTTAGCATGCTAGTTGTTGTTTTACCGTGACTACAAACCCCACTCTGGTCTCTCAGCTGTGAAAATGTCTTATAAACTCATCATGGTGAATAATTAGGCTGTTCAGAATGCATAAGGTAAGTGAGGAATAACTCTGGACCACTGAAAACTGTTTAAAATGAACTAGTTCTGTTTTTCACGTTTTTAAATCAGGTACAGAATCTCAGGTATAAGCACCCCGCCCTTGTATAGTGCCTCCTGCCGTCCTGTGTGTGTATTACCTTTAGCTGTATGTTATGGCCCCCTGTATACTGCCCCCTCCTGGCTGGTGCATGTACTACCTTTAGCTGCATGAACATGGCCCCTCTGTATACTGCCCCCTCCTGGCTGGTGCATGTATTACCTTTAGCTGTATGAGCATGCCTTCACAGCAGACTCTCCCGGAGCACCACAGATTATAAATGTGTTCGTTCTCCTGGTTCAGGGTCCCGGTGCTCACGGCCTCTTTACTCGTGCCGTCGTCTCCTACAAACAGACCACGTGTCATTGTCATATTGTCATATTATTGTAAAGTTTTGTATGAGGAGGAGCAATGAGGTTTAAACAAGACTTCAGTTAAATCCAGCTGAGAAAAAAGGCAGACATCTTTTCGTCTGTACTAAACAATCTCTGTTTATGATCAAAAAGGCTGAAATACTTCTGTCTGCGTTGTCTGGTTTGTTTTGATTCGATTGGGTGCTTCACCTTTGGCTCTGCCCCAAACCACAATGCTGCTCTGTGATTGGTGACCCTGTCCCCAATCACAACAGCAGGAGCCAAGATGGATGAATTCTCTGATATTTGTGAGTTCATAAACCCCCGAGAATCCTTCTAGTCAGGTTAGTTCTACCACTGTAAAAAATTCTCCAAAAACATTTGAATAGATATGCCCATTTAGAGGACTGATCTGCAAACATACTGTACTTCTGCATAGACCAGAGCATGCACTTTTACTCTCTGGACTTTGTTTTGAGGCTGAAGTGAATTTCTCTGGTCAGACCATAGCCTGTATAAAAAAGTGGACTAAGTGAGTGTGACCTCACCCATAGTGTCCAGCTCCAGTCAAATGAAGCTCATCGAGGTTAGATCAGTTATAGGGGCCAATTTGGGTCAGAGTTCCGACCGCGAGTATCATAGCAACCAAAGAGCAAATCCAGAGCCAGGCTGTTGAAAAAAAAACGCCCCTTCCCAACCGCACCGCTGGTTTAGCAGGTAGCTGGCACTTAGCAACGCTGTCAATCAAACCTGTTGCTAACGCTAGCAGGAGCAACCTCAGGGAAAGAAGGCACCTGATTTGTCTGTTATTAATGTTCATATCTTGATTTACAAACACAACAGCGAAATAAAAACACCAGGATCATGTACAGCGGGTTAATACCAACATTTTAAGACCAAAATGATGAGGCTCACAACAGCAGTTACAGAGAGAGGGGTGATATTTTTTCAATGTAAAGTGAATTGGAGCCAGAGTCGATGGAGCTGGAAATGCGCCGGGGTGATATTTTTCAATGTAAAGTGAATTGGAGCCAGAGTCAATGGAGCTGGAAATGCGCCCATGATCACTTCCTATTTGGAACGCGGCGGCTAGCGGGTTAGCTATGTCCATTTATAAATACAGTCTATGGTTCTTACCAACGAGGGCGAAGTTGCTCTCGAGCAGCTCGCGGTGAGAGTTGAACCAGGCGTGGGCCAGGCGGCTGTTCTTGTTCTTCCCGATGATGTAGTTCATGATGTAGGCCAGAAGTCCAGTCACCATCAGGATCTCCATGTAGTAACTCTCCCAGCTGTTCTGCAGGTGAGCCGGCACCTGCACACAGAGAGATTTTAACTTTACCAGGCAGAATATTAGGTCATGTTTATGAAATTTAAAATACAAATTCTACAAACCGTACCTGTGTCCCCAGATACGAGGTAAACATGTTCACAACTGATAACAATTATAACGCTGATTTATTCTTAATTATAGAAACATTCACCATGATTTCCAAGTTGTTTGTTATAAGTTGGTGTTTTGGTTCTTAAGGCAATTATCCAATCAGAAAGCAAAATGTTACCGTGTGGATGATGAGAGGGTCCTTCATGGAGTGACCGGTCTTCTCCATGTCCCCGATTCCCTCAAACTCCTCCTGGTCGTATTTACTGTACAGGTCCTGGTCCTGGAGACACAACACAAAATTAACACAGTGATATTTTCCACGCATGGCAAAAAAATATCATAATTAGGGCTGTAATCGATCAAAGAAGTGCCCCGGGTATTGACTAAAAAGGAAACATGGAATTAGTAAAAGATCTCAAAATTATCTCAGTGATACAACCAGATATTTGACCCAAGTACTATGACAGGACAAGAACAGTACTAGTAAACTATATTAACTAAACTATATGTGAAAAAAGTAAATTCCCACATTTCCACATTTCCAGCTACCTCACTCCATACAAGTCCTTCATAATCCCAATCAAATATTTAGTTGATTATTATTTTCTCTTAAACAGAAAACACTCTGTTCCACCCTGCGATGTCATGTGGTAATACAGGAAGTGCTGCACTGTGTTTTTAAACTCCAGACACCTTAACTAGAATCATTTGGATAATTTCAGCCCTGGAATTGCCGATATCTACTGAACTAAAGGCAAAAGAAGTTGTTAAATTGAAAACTACCACTATATGACATCACAAAGTGGAACAGAGCATTTTGAGAGTTGGTGATGTAGACAGACTAATAATAAAGTGTTACTCAAACATGTGTGAATGAAACAAAACACAACTCTAGGTCTGTTTTTGAGGAGGTAACAACATTATAACATGGCTTAAAGCTCACAAGAGTCAGTTGTGTGTAATATAGGACCTTTAAAAGTTAAAAGGCATAGAACATTTGGCTCCTGACCTGTGTCTCTGGGTCGTCAAAGCCGTCCTGCCCTTCCTCCAGCTCCACTGTCGCCTCGTCATCCTCGTCTTCGTCAGCGGTGGAGGGGGTGGTGTATCTCGGGGGGGTGGAGTCTTCGGGCTCTGTCACAGAATCTTCGCTCAGTTCTTCAAACTCCGCAAAGTCGTTATCGTCAAAGTCCGCCAGGTCCTCCCCGTCATCAAAGTCATCGTTATAACGCCCCCTGGAGACCGGAAGAGCCAGGAGGAAGAGGAGCAGGAGGGGCAGGGCACGCATGCTGCTGCTCGGGCCTAGGACAGAACTGTTAAAATACATAAAATATATTAGTATGTAGTATCTATAGAATATTAATGTCCATTATTGATACTTTGCATCTGATGTCATCAACGTTCCCTGGGGGTGTGATGTTAACTGGAGGCACTGCTCTGTCTGAAGCTCTGTTACTGAGTGTGATTTTAACACAATCTCACCAGACCTGATTTAGTTAGAACTACAACAGGTGAGCTCAAATAACACTACAGTCACAGTCTAGCTAGCATTACCCAAGAGTTTATCAGTTAGTCACTCTCACCTTTTTGTTGAAAATCAAACACCAAACAGGACCATGAATGCTCGTATTGATCACAGGCTCATAAAAATGTGCTGTTTAAATCCATTTTGTATTTTTTTCTTGAGTTTTCAGACAATATTACTAATGTGTGCATTGTGTCAACATGAAAACTGCTGAACATTCCATCACAAAAATGCATGCAGAACACCCCCAGCATAATGTCACTGCAAAGTATCAATTGCCTATATTTAACATTTAATTAGTCTTTTTGAACAGTATATCTATTTTTATGTTTGTGACAATACAAAGTGTGTCAACAGTGTGATTTTTTGTCGATATATATGTTATAGGTCCTGGTTGTTATTTTAGACTATGGGGAGAATTAGGACTAGGGGTTACATTAGAATTACAAGGCCGATACTCTGGACCGGAGTCGCCCATCAGAAATAATGTACAAAATTCAGTTAAATATTACTTTTTGTTTATAAACCACTGTACATCTCTGCAACTAGATTACACATTTTAAAACCAGTAAAAACACAAAAACATTCATAATAAATGGATTCTGAATCTGCTTAGTTAAAAGGTTACTACCAGAAAATTAAAAAATAAATAAAATAAAATAAAAATTGCTTATCCCAAACTAGATTTCAAGTTATTTACATGCAACCTTTTGGCTGTGAAAAATCCTCTGTTCAGTTGGGACTTTTTAATTTATAACTTCAAAATGATTCTGGATAATCTTCTACACATACTTTGGCAGTACACCTCTTTTGATAACTTTAATTAGATTTAGATAATAGAATCGTTTAAAGCTCCATTTGTCCCCTTAAACCTTCAACCCTCAGCTCTCATGTTCTTTATCACGCTTTAGTCACAGTTGGCTCTAACCTTTTGTTTTGTCCCAACCCAAAACTACTCCCACCACACTATAAATGAATAAGCCACATGTTTAACCTGCTGTTGACAATAGTGACTGTGTTTACCTAGTAACAATGAAAGAACAGATGCTGCAGCAGCCAAAACAATGACAACAACTTTTAATTATATTTTTAATTGAGCTTTTAAGACATATGTAAAAGACTTGTTTGTAGATTTACAGTTTAATTTAATAAAGTGCTTTTGTTTTCATTTTGGTAATATTATTGGTCATACCGTTTCGTGTTCCCCCGTATTTCTTTGTAGATTACATGTTAGGTTAAAGGGCCCATATTGCGATGCTTTCTGATCTATGTTATAATGTTGTTTCCTCATCACAAACAGACCTGGAGTTGTGTTTTGTTTCATTCACACATGTTTAACACACAAACCCTGCATATTTAGGCTGAGTTCTTCTCTCAAACAGAAAACACTCTGCTCCACCTTATGATGTCATGTGGTAATACCGGAAGTGCTCCACTGTGTTTTTAAACTCCATACACCTTCACTAGAATCATTTGGATCATTTCAGCCCTGGAACTGCCAATATCTATTGAACAAAAGGTAAAAGGAGCTGTTGAAAACTCTGCTCTTGAAGACTACCACTACATGACATCGCAAGGTGGAACAGAGCATTTTGAGCTTTGGAGATGTAGACAGACTAATAATAAAGAGTTACTCAAACATGTGTGAATGAAACAAAACACAACTCCAGGCATGTTTTTGAGGAGGTAACAACATTGTAACATGGCTTAAACCCCGCAAGAGTCCGTTTTGCGTAATACAGGGCATTTACGTTACATATTTATTCAACAAATTTCTGTTTAAAGTTATTTAGTATGATAATTTCAACATAATCCTCACTCGGTTTGTGAATAGGAACAAAGGCAGGGCAAAGAAAACTGGCCTTAAATTAAAAAATAAACAGCTAGTAAAGATTAGCCTTCATTTAAGATTCTGTCACCAGGACCAGCATGAAGCGAGAGTTAAAGATTAGCATTTCGGCTACATACTTTGGCTAAATCAACTACCCGATCTAAAGTTAATAACCGCATTTCTCTGTACGTTTTAGCACGCATCTAAATTAGTATTTTATCCTTCACATGATGACATCTGCAGGTTTAAATCCCCCTGTAAACCCCCCATCCCCCCGGCGATGATTAGCACTTAGCAAATCTCTATTAGCCTGACGCTAACTAGTGCCGCAGATCAGGCAGCGTCCCTGCGTGGAGAGACAGAATGAAACCCGCTTTAAATGTGACGCAGAATCGAACCCGATGCGGTTAAAAGTGTCCGTGGGTGGGAAGCGGAGGTCTGTACCTGTGTGTGAGCGGTGACAGAGGGTCAGGAGCGGGGTGCTGGAGCTAAAATGACCTTTGGGAGAATCCGGAGCAGCGGAGTGTGAGGAGTGACCACAGCGCAGTCACGTGACATACTAAGGGTAAACAGAGAGAGAGAGAGAGAGTCACCGCCGCCAGCTGGTGAGGAGGAGGGAGGAGAGGGAAGAGCCCAGTCTAATTTGGTTATCAGTGAAGGCTGGGTCTGGAGAAATATATTATACACACCAGAGGCAAAAGTTTGGACACACTTTTTCACCTATGTTTCTTCTTTATTTCCATGATTATTCACACCAAAGGCATCAAAACTATGAATGACACATATGGAATGTAACAAAAAGTCAATTCAAAATAACTTTCTAGGTTTTAAAAATATCCTTTACCCTTTTGCTTGGATGACTGCTTTGAAGTCTTGGCATTTCTTGACTCTGACATGGCACAGCTGTGAAGTGAAAACTATTTCAGGAGACTTCATCATGAACCTCATTGAGAGAAGGACAAGGGTTTGTAGCTGTCGACAAGGCAAAGGGAGGACACTCTGAGGATTTGAATATAAAATATAAGAACTATTTATTTGAGTTATTTCACTTTTTTCTTTGCAACATGATTCCATATATCTTACTTCATATATTTCATGTCTTCTCTAAGTATCTAAAATGTAGAAAGTACTAAACATAAAGAAAAAAATGAATGAGAGTGTGTGCAAAAACATTTGACTGGTAGTGTATAATATATTTAAATAATGTTTCCTCATCAAAAACACTGGATAGAGTTGTGGTCATTCATGAACATGACACACACACACACACACACAAAACAGGGACAAAACCAGCCATTCCCAACCTGATCCCAAAGATTCTCAGGGGATCCTCAGGGTTTCTTAGAAAAGAGCTCCAAATTAGACTGTGTGAATTGTGACGAAGGGGTGGCTTGTTAATTTCTTCTATAAAGTATTTTAGAACAATTACTGTTCAATAACATCTTTATTAACTAGAAAATACATAACACATTCATAACACAGCTAACTATAACTTTGTTGCTATTTTAGCCTCATTTAAAGAGGGGGTATTATGCAAAATTCACTTTCTGGCGCTTTCTACCATGGTATAAAGTTGTTACCTCTTCAAAAACATGCCTGAAGGGGTTTTAGATGTTATCCATGCATGTTTGAGTAATCTAGTGAGCTCTCCCAGGCCCTATTCAAACCCTCCTTATGGTTAGCTGTAAGATTCTGTCCAATGCTCCGCCCACAAGCCTACGTCACCCATGCTCCCAGTGACAATTCTTCATAAGTATACAAAAATATGATAAAACTGTACACCGCAACTTGACAAACCTGATGTGATGTGCTGATTGTAATGGTGCTCTGAAGGGGGAGTGATTTAGCATGGAGAGCAAAGAGAGGGGAAAGTCAGAGCATCAAAAAATGAAAGTGAAACTCATAAAACATGTTAATACGTTGTTTTTGGTGAATCTAGCATTTTCAACAATAATAGGTAACATGGTGATATATGTTACAGTTAATACCCCATAAAAGTAAAATACAGTGGGGCAAAAAAGTCTTTAGTCAGCAATTGTGCAAGTTCTCCCACTTAAAAAGATGAGAGAGGCCTGTCATTTTCATCATAGGTGCAACTATGAGAGAGAAAATGAGAAAGAAAAAAAAAAATCCAGAAAATCACATTGTCTGATTTTTAAAGAATTTGCAAATTATGGTGGAAAATAAGTATTTGGTCAATAACAAAAGTTCATCTCAATACTTTGTTATCTACCCTTTGTTGGCAATGACAGAGGTCAAACTTTTTCTGTAAGTCTCCACAAGGTTTTCACACACTGTTGCTGGTAGTTTGGCCCATTCCTCCATGTGGATCGTAGTGATGTTTTGGGGCTGTCGCTGGGCAACACGGACTTTCAACTCCCTCCAAAGATTTTCTATGGAGTTGAGATCTGGAGACTGGCTAGGCCACTCCAGGACCTTGAAATGCTTCTTACGAAGCCACTCCTTCATTGCCCGGGCGGTGTGTTTGAGATCATTGTCATGATGAAAGACCCAGCCACATTTCATCTTCAGTGCCCTTGCTGATGGAAGGTTTTCTGTCAAAATCTCACGATACATGGCCTCATTCATTCTTTCCTTTACGCGGATCAGACGTTCTGGTCCCTTTGCAGAAAAACAGCCCCAAAGCATGATGTTTCCACCCCCCATGCTTCACAGTAGCCTCTTAAAGAAGAAGTTACAGGTCTGTGAGAGCCACAAATCTTGCTTGTTTGTAGATGACCAAATACTTATTTTACTGAGGAATTTACCAATTAATTCAT
>KN476390.1:0-23821 GCA_000787095.1 Periophthalmodon schlosseri
GAACTGGCTGTGAACATGCTCCTGGTGGCTTTTCAGGATGAGCATGTTGGAAAAGAGCTTGCCACACATGCCACACTCCAGCTTGTCTGTGTTTATTTCTACTTGTTCTGTCCCTTCTTTGTTTTTCTTTTGAATCTTCTGTCTGTTTTCGTTATATTGAATCACTAGTTCAAATCCAAAGTTCTCCAGCAGTGCTTTGGCCGCGTTGCCCCTTGCTCCTGACACTATACGTGGTGGAGGAATGAGTGGCTCTGAAAACTTGGACTTTTTAAGATCTTTATTTTCTTTATTGTCGTCTCCGTTTTCTAATTTTGTTTTATTCTCTTGCTTTTCGAGCTGCTCTTCGGCCTCTCGTGACATTTGAACGTCGGCTACAGATATAGCGCTTGACTCAGTTTTGGGTTTGAGGTTCTGTTGGCTTTTCTGGGACTGAGAGGCCTGCTGCTGTTGTTGTTGGGCTTGTTGTTGAGCTTGGGCCTGTTGAAGCTGGTGCTGCTGCTGCATTTGTTGTTTCAGATCCTCCAGAAATGATCCAGTGAGACCCGGCATCCCGAACGCAGCCGCCGAGTGCAGGGCTAGCTCTGGACTAAGGTTAAACTCTGCCCCTGGGATGTAGAATGGGAACAGAAACTGGGGCTGCTGGAATTGCAGTAGTGCCTCTGGAGTCATGGGGAAATGGGGGAAGAATGCAGGATTGAGGAACTGCGGCTGGAAGAAGGCAGCCTGCTGTTGGAGCTCGTGCTGAAGTTGGAGCTGGAGTTGGGTGGAGGCCTGGGCAGACTGGTGGCTGCTGCTTTGGGCTGAGACATGATCAGAGGTCGTGGCCTGTTTTGTGTTGCTGTTGTTCACTTCTTTGGATTCCACAGCATTCTCTTTGTTAGCTGAAGGTGTGCCACTCCGAGCGGTTTCAGAGCTATTATTGTTCCCCTGTGTGCTGGGCGCTGGGCTCTTTGCAGAGGCCGAACCACTAGAGCCACTGTTGCTGCTGCTTCCTTCACTTTTAGCTGTTCTGGCTTTGGTCTGGTGAAGAACTGACCTCATGTGGATTTCAAGCGTTGAACTTTGGCTGTAAGCAACATTGCAGATATTGCATTTGTATGGTTTGTTATCAACGCTGCTGCTGGTCTCTTGGGGAACAGGGCTTGAAGCTTCTTGAAGTACTTTCTTCAGTTTATGCAAATGAGACACTGAATTATAGTGAACCAGCAGAATGTTCTTTTGGGTGAAGGACTCTTTGCATACAGTGCATTTATAAGGCCGAGATGGGTCTAAGAACTTCTCCATAGTGAAGTTGGGCCCTTTTCTGAATGGCAGGGTTCGTTTTGGTTCTGCTCCCATGTCGTCCACCAGTGAGCCGCTGTCACTGCCAGTGGGACTGGGCTTTTCTTCTTGGTCTAGTTCATCATCTTTGTCTAAATCGTGTTCAAAGGCCTGGGCCTCCTCTAAAGCTCTGACCTCACTCTCAGTGATGTCTCCATTTATTGGCAGGTTTCCAACCAGCTGCTGCACCTCAGCTTCACTCAGTTCAGGATGGCCATTCTCTAAATGCTTCCGGAGGGCCAGGAATGTCCTAAAGCTGCGCTGGCACAGGCTGCACATGGTGGCTGCTCGGATGGCGTGGTATTGGGAATGTATCTGAAGCTTCTGCATGGTCTTGAAGGCCAGACTGCAGTGGTTACATCGGTACTTGTAGACATGTCGATCAGACACTGACAGCTGCTGCTGCTGCTGCTGAAGCCTCTGGAGCTCGGTTAGATGATCCTGTAAGACGTCTGGGGACTTCTCGTGTCCCACATTACTGCCTTTGCTCCAGTCTGGGGCCTCGGAGGCTTCCTTTGGAGGCTTAAGTTCTTCACATTGCACTTCCATTTCATTTTTGTCCTGTGCAGATGGTTCTTCCTTCAAGATGTTTCCTAAAAGGAAAACAATAAAAACACAATACTGTTACTTAATGAACATTAAACAATATTAACAATTAATTTAAAAGTTTTACATACCTTGAGCCTTTCCAGTCCCTTCAGAAACAGAGGTAGAGGTCTCCATTACAGATGAGCTTTTGTCTTGTCCAGTTTGGTGATGCATTGCGTTATTTGGTGTTGCTTTGTCAGGTCCCAGGACCTGAAGAAATACAATATTATAATTAATGTCTTAGTCGATTATTGTAAATAGTAAATGTGTCAAATTCTACATACCGTCATTATAAGCTTCTCCACACAGTCGGGTGCCACGCTGTGGAGGTGGGTCAGATGTAGCTGTAGATGGATCTTGTTGCTCAGGACGTCCTGGCACAGCGGACATCGGATCACAGGCTGCATGGAATGCTGGGACATCACATGGAGCTGCATCAGGTTGGCATCTTTACTGCTGTAGTTACAATAAGGGCACTGCTGGACCTGCAAAAGAACAAGGACAAAATTAGCCGAGAGAAAAATGCTGCTGTAACCAAATTAACTTTGAACTAGATTTTTCTCTGGCATTTTCATATTACCTTCATCACGTTTTCCACTAACCCCATGCCCACCTTTACACAGAAACCGTGGTCCAACCATGTTTCCTATAATTCACTTAAGTCTCTGATCTCATGCAATTTTATTATCAGAAAACACGATTGGGCAGAATTTCTAATCAGGATATTACAGATGACAAAGGTGTGTACTCACTCAAGCTACGCCTTGCCCTCATTACAGGGAGTACTCAGAACATAGCTGCCTCCCCACCACCTGTCTTAATAGAATCCATTTCTGAAATGACTAAGTCCTCCTTCTTTGCAGAGCCCTGCACCAGACGAGCTAATACTTCATAATCTAATTTAAAAACACATATAATTTAAAGAGATGCAAAAGGGGGACAAAGCAGAGGAGAAGGCCTACGGCTAGTACAGGTATCCACTTAAAGCACAGAGACGGCCCTGCTGGGTTTGATGCTAAAAAGCTCTGTCAGGGAGGGAAGAGGGAGCTAAGTTTAACCCTTTGAAAGAAAGCTGCATGGCGCCAGCGGAAGCTAACCACACATGCACTTAGACTTTTCTTTATTAACGTTGCTAATAATTGCAGTGAAAATCATTTCTCATTAGCACTTATGAATTCAAAAACCATTGTTTTTCATTTGTACAGGGCTTTCAGTTTGAAGTATTCTTGAATGTCTGCATTTATCAGCTTTATAATGTTTTGTTCTTCGTGACTTCACCTGTTCATTGGCAGAGGTCTTCCCCTCAGCCGACTTGGGCCTTTTTGGTGGGGTTTCATTCTGTCGATCTGGCAGGAGGGAATGTTTACCCATGCTGTTAGGTCCTGAAATCTCTTTGGATATGGCATTGGTTCCTAGAAGAGAAAAAGTGGAAGACAAATATAAACAAAATTAGTATTAATCTGAAAGAATATTTTTAGCAAAGAAAAAAGTGTAATAGATTTTCACTTTTTTTTCACAAATTGAGCAAAGAATTTGGCACATGACCAGCGGAGGAGGAATTTTGACTTGACCATCACCACTGTATGTACGTGTTATGATGGCTTTAAAACTGATTTGACACCCTGACAATGTGTGTACGGATACATGGGAACGTGGTCTGCATTATTTATATTCATATACAATGATGTATTTGTGCCTGAGGACATGTGAAATGGAGAAAACTCAGGCAGGCTCATTATCACAGCACGACATACATTAAATGTTATGGTAATATGATACACTTCATTAGTTCATATACATTTCCCCAGCTACTGCCACAACTTCTCGCTCGCTACAAGATGCAAAATTTTCTGGGCTCAGTCACGGCTGGCGCGGCTCGCCTCGCGTGCTCCATTTGTGTGTGTGCGTGTAAGCGTGCATGACATTAACAGTGCAGCGTTCAGCCCCTGGTTGTATTTAGTAAATGCTGCAGCTGCTGATAAATCTTTCATTAGGCTCATCCTACGATACCGGCCATGCAGACCCCACTATACTCTGCCACTGCAATTTAGCCACTCAACACAGCACAAAGACACAGCAACTATCCTCCCTCCTACCCTACCTCTCCCTAAGCCATCTCCCCCTCGCTCGCCCACCAGCCCGCCCTCCCTCGTCTGGTCACTCAAGGCAATATGTGAGCCTCACTCTTGCGAATCAACGCTTCACGCTAGATGCACAAATGGAAAAAAAGGGAAATCAAAGCACTGATACATAGAGAGGGGGCTGAGAAAAAACATTTTGTATTTCATATTATTCTGTGGGTCGTGTTTGTATTGGGCGCATATCAATTCCTGCGGCCCGTTCATGCATTTTAATTCTGTTGCATTAAGTAGGCGTTCCACTTATTTTATTTGTAATCCCCTATATCTGGAGCCTGAAATATTGGCCTGTCAAGGAAAGTGACAAGAGAGACGGAGGGAGCAAAGAAAGGGAGAAAGAGAGAAAGAGAGAAAGAGAGAGAGAGAGAGAGAGGAGGGAAAAACACAAGGGCACAATGTGAATTTCCAAGAACATCCGAGAATTGCTGTGCGGCTCAGAATAGCGAGGTAATCTGGTCTCCGTGTGCGTGTGATGGCCCCTGCAGGCTTGTATGTGTGTGCGTGTGTGTAATGTGTGCTTCCCGACAGGCCTCTGACACTCCATTGGTCCGACCGCTACAGCCTGGAAGCACCCGTCATATCACCTGACCTTTTCAAAGGCTTCACCACGCCTACCGTATTTATTATGACCATTTCTAATTTCAACTTTCAATTTTTCCCCCCGTCTTCCAGTCAATTTGCAACTAAATTACATCCCTGCGAAAGGAGATGAGGCGATTGTCGGACAAGAGGCTGCAAACACATTTACAATGCGGCGGCGGAGGGAGCCCACACATCAACATTGATTACTGTCATATCGAATGTAAATATATGTTTGTTCAGTGCATGTGAGCTCGTGCATGTTTGACATAGTTTTCCTTGTGTGTAGGATAGTATCTTCAATTTTCATCAACACACTATAATATTTAGGAAAAGCATTAGCTTAAACGCTACAAGAGCAGAGCTGTACTTGTGTAAATGACACCTCTGCTGTATTATACATTTTTAGATGAACTATTGTTTTGAAAATAGTGGAGTGCCCTCAGCAGTGCACACACAAAGGTTGAAAATGTATCATCAGCCCTCAGAGTTGCCCTCAATACCGAATGGAGAGCTAAAATAATTAGAGAAATAATAGGGGACATCTAGACAAGAGACATTTTTCCTTTGTCTCCAAGTCTGCACCCGCACTTAATGATGGTGTCCTTTCCTCCTCCTCTCTACAACCTTCCCTCCATCCCTTCATCCCTTCATCCGTGTGTAGGCTCCACCAGCTGCAGCCCAGTGAAGCGAAGGGCCAGAATAAACCTGACACCCGCACCCCCCTTCCACCAATGACAAATGTCTGCATGCGGCAGGACCCTACTTGATTAGATAAATCAAAAAGTGATTTATGACACTCAACCTCTTTTGCATTGTGTGGGGAGCGAGAGGCGCACTCACCACCCATCTTTATTTGGGACTGTCAATGGCGTTTAGGGAGCGGTGTATACACAGCCTTACATACTCGCAAGTACACGCTTAAATGGAGAGGAGTGCAGCGCATTGGAGGGGCGCAGTGAAAGGCAGAAAGGGCAATCAGACGAGAAAGACAGGAGCACACAGGCTGAAAACACCTTAGGATATCGCTGTCCCAAATTGTTTCTAAAAACATGGACAAGCGGAGCTGCTAACGTTTTTGTACTGTGCCCTTTGAATGCTATTTGTGAGATGAGATTGTATCACAACAAGAATATCATTAAATTCTTCAAATCAGAATGAATCCTCTGGAGCAAATAACAAAACCATCTGTAATATTTTATTTATGGTTTGCTTTGTAATCTCTAAAACAATGCATTCTTGGCATTTAATTGTAAGAAAAAAGCGAGTTAGAGGAGTGGAGGAGCGGGCTGGGTGGCGGCAGCTTGGATTTAGTATTCAATTTAGCTGTCCTGAGCCCTGGCAGACTGGCTAAGGTTACAGAGCAGTAAATCTAGCAGCAGAGCTGGCCCAAACAGACCAGGGAGGGCCAGCCCCATGATTTACTGGCCTACTGCTCGGAGGTTACGCATTAGGGCGACCCCTGGTCACCTGATAACATTACAGCAACATACTGTAGACCCCAAACTCCCAGTGAAGCCCTCAGCCAGCGCACATGCAGCCGCAGGGAAGGTCGAGTGAGCCCGAGGAGAGCAGGGGAGAGAGAAAGTGGCTACTAAACAGCAGCTGTCGTTCAGTTGTGTTTTTTAATGACTAGCCTCCTTTCTTCTCCCTGTTCGGAGTGCGTTCTAATGAGAGATAAATATGAGCAAGGCCATGCATGTCACATTTGACAAATCATGTGAAATGTTCAACAAGCTGTCAGGAAACATGCACACACAAAAGCATGGCTGCAGGGTTGTAATTAAATATGCTAATAACTTTAATCAGTTTTAATCTCGTCTTGCTGAGGCACAGAACAAGCGGAGCCCTCATGTCAAGATGGGCAAATCTGAAAAATACATGCAAATAAAAATGAGGAATTTATTCAAAACATGAAGCAGCTAATATGGAATATTTAACATCTGATTTGGCTTGCATGAGATTCAGTTTTTGTTTCTCTGCTCATCTTAACAATTTAAACTTGCACACGAAATTAATAAATAGCATTTGACTGCAGAAACAATGAGCAATTTCTTTGCTAATTTGAAGCAGGTAGAGATGTGTGGTTTCCTTGGGCAGCCTGACGTACTCATTTCCATGCTCAGGCCTTTGTTTAGTTGGTTATTTATAAGAAATGGGCCCCAGAGCCATGTCGCTGACATCCACTCACAGCACAAAGCTATCTGGAAGTAATCCACATCAGGGACATTTGCATGGAAAATGTAACATGGATTATAATTAATCTAAAGTGACATGGGATTAAAAAAGACAATGTAAATGAAGCAGAGGAAAAAGCTTGGAGAGTCTTTCCTGGCCCCTCCCACCCCTGTGTTTCTCTTCCTTCACTATCTACTCTATCTAGGGCTCTTTGTTAAAGGGATCCTGGGCTAGGAGATGAAGTGCGCAAACACACTGCTCACTTGGTCACACTGTAATCCCCTCCCTGGAGATCTCCATATGGACACACACTCACTCACTATCAGACACACAGAACTGCACACATCAAGCTAGCTCCAGATTTGGGGAAGGAGATGCTAAATCTTACCACTTTAAGCTGGAAAAAGAAGAGAGGGAAACACAAGGGTCTTTCTATGTTATTAACCCGACCACAGCACACTGACACAGCAGGCAGGCTTTGTGCATTGTCAGGAATTTCACCACTTTCTCTCCAATACTCCAACACGCACATGGTACACACAACTGGCCCTGAGCTCGTCTCGTGTCAGATGAGCCACAGATCCTTTTCCAGCAGTTTGAATGTTATAAACAACTCAGCGTTAGGCTATGTATTAGGCGAGGTCTTTCTCAACATATCAAGAAAAATCTAGACATATGTGTTGTTTAGACCTCTACAAACATGCTCAGAAATTCATGAAATTCCTGTATTAGTTTATCAGTCCATACTTCAGTCGGGGGCTGTTAACTATATGGACACTAAACAGAATGCTACTTTTTAAACATAAATCATAAATCTAGTCACAACTCCAATACTTGTCGGAAAAATCCCAATTAATTTTTTTCTCCAAATAACCCTAATAACACAATAATAATGCCAATAATATAAGTCATTTTTTGGCATAATATTTCATAAGCTTCACTAGATAAAATGCAAAAGTTTAACAATAAGACAGTGTCCATTGAAGTAAGAAGATCGACTACATCCTTTACAATTTCCATATGACTATAATGGAATACCGATCCATAGGCATCAAAAGACATCCGTAGACCATACACGAACAGACCAAACTAGCCCCAGCCGCCATTACCACGTTTTACACAAGCTGACATCTGACGGCTACACTTTGAAATTCACACGTACTCGGGCTTTGGCTCAAACGCAGAATGGCGAGCTGGACAGTGTTTTGCATGTGTGCAGTGGTGTTAAATGACGATGGCGGTAATATGCGGCTCGGAAATGCATGGATGGTGGTTCCCCGCCATGTCTGTCAGACGGGCCTGTCAGGGAGATAGAGCTGAAAGATAGATGACTAGCTAAACTAATAGGCCCCAGCCACACTCAGCTCTCCTTCTGCCTCATTGAGCTTCACATTATAGAGCTAGGTACGGCCGTGCGAGGAACAGGAGGAGGTCGGGAGAGAGAAAGCGAGAGAGAGCGATTGGTGGTTAGGATAGATAGCGGTTGGGAGTTAGGGAAGGTGCATGTTCGTGTGCGTCTTCGGGGGGAGGAGACACATTAGGAAAAGGCAGGAAAGAATGAGAGAGAGAACCCCATGCAATGACAGAGAAAAAAGAGCGCTCCATGCAATATTCATCTGGAGTCATGGATTTCCATCTCATACATAAAAAGACCATATGAATTCTTATTTGGGTAAATCAAATCTAACAAAGCCAGGGCTATCCCGACCACAGCCTTGAGCGGAGGCATTATGTGTAGCTCTTCCTCGCACCGCAATAATCAAAAAATACAGCGCGCCGCCTTGTACAGATAGTCACCCCCCCCCCCGCTAACAACATTCCCCCCTTGTAAAAACCTCCCCCCCCCCCCCCCCGCTAACAACATTCTTACAAACAAATCCTTTTCTGCTCTTTATGCTCAGAGCTTGGTGGAAGAGTCACAGATTGGACAACAATTAAAGAATAGAATGAAAAAAATGAAAGACGAGTGTAAGGGAAAAAACTAATTTAAGTGTTGCAGGGATGCTGTGCAATATTAGAAAAACATATACACAGCCCCCCATCTAATCCTACGCTTATGAAAAATTAATATGTCATCGGAGAGGGCACAAGAACTAGGAAAGATTAATGCAAGGCGCTTATAAATTACAAGCACGCAAACTGATTTGATTAAAAAATAATCTGGGCCTGGACATAGCTTGGTAATATCCACAACACTCAACTTATCCTCTCCCTCTTCCTCTGTCCCTCTATTCCCCTGCCTCTGTCTGGTCTCCTCGCACTTTTCTCTTTCTGTCAGATGGTAACGATTAAAGCGGGTCACATGGAGGCTAGTGCGCGGCGTTCACATGTTACACACACATGGTTTTGGAGTCTTATCAGAGCCGAGCGAAAGATGAGGGATAATTATAAGAAGAAGGGACGCGTACAGTTCAGAGGTGAGATATACAAGTACAGTGTGTGTGTGTGTGTGTGTGTGTGTGTGTGTGTGTGTGTGCAGTTTTGAGGTTGGTTTGAGCCTCTAACTTACGGTCACTTTTCCTGCCTTCAGTCAAGTCTCGATCAGTCAGTCCCGGTCTGGAGGAGGAGCGAGGCGATCTCTCACTGTCCTCGGCCGTCTCATCTGGGAAAAGAAATACACTACGTTACCCACAATGCAACAGCACAAACCCGCATCCAGATCAGCTAGAGGTGATACTTGCTATTCAACACATAGTACACACAAAGTAGCAGGATTCCAATGCAATACCGATCGCTACAGGCAATAAATACAACTATATCTCCGAGGATCCTTAACCTTTCCTTAACCCAAGTATAGGTTCCAATGACAATGTTGAACACCGTAATAGATTTAGCTAATTTAATACATTTTGTCGCTAGCTAAAAACATATCTATAGCAATCCAACCCAAACGTGCAACTCTGTACTATTAGCAGATTAGCCTGCACATCTTGGAGAGTTCAGCCCCTTGTTTGATAATTCTGTGTATCTCAGTGTTCTGCCAGTGGATTATAGTGTGTGCGTTGGTATATGTGTAACTGTGTGTGTGTGTGTGTCGCCAGCACAAGCTAACACTAATCCTAGCCGAGCCCCAGCGCTCCCTTTCATCCAGCCATCATTTGTCTCCGGCTGGGCTGATGTCACTTTGTAATGAATTTTGAGCAGTCTGAGAGAGGCCAGATAACCAGGCTCACACACACACACACACACACACACACACACGCACACACATATATATACACACACGCACAACAGGACCCTCCACCAGTCACAGCAAAACACAATATAGAAAAAAGAAACACTTCAAAATTACACCCAGGCGCTATCATATTCGCACAAATGCATGTACACAGCAAAAGCGTTCAAAATTTCATGTCTGCTAAATAGAGGGGGAAGCGGCTGAGGAAGGGGAGGGCCTTTCACCACAAGACCCTCACTCGACTACAGAAAGAAACTGGAGAGTAAAAAAAGCTGCGCTCATCAATCCTGCACCCGCTTAATAGCCATATTTCACAATACACACACACACGCACGCAGTCATATTCATAGAAATTGGGCAAAGGGTGCATTGAGGTCAGTTCACATTAGCATACAATCACTTTGGCCATTGTGGGACGAGCAAAAGGGGCCTGCGGAGACCCCCCCCTCAGTAACCTGATATGATTAACCCTTTCACATTCGGCGGACACACAGACGAGTGGCGCCGCACCCTTTAAGACCAACACATTAAATGGACATTATATACAGCATGAAATTTTCATGGCAGATGCCGGAGTGTGATTGAGGAGGGAAATTGCGTTCCTCTCCCACATATCTGTGCTTATTCATGAGTATTTTTGCACTTGAATCCTGTACATTTTTGTGTCAAGGTGTGAGCGAGCGCGTGTGTGTGCGTGCGTGTGTCCTTGCGCGCGTGTGTTTGTATGAAAAAGACAGAGAGACTGGGACTGCACTCTGCTCCTGATGTTTTATTAATATGTCGGTGACAACAGGGATGAAATATCTCCTGTCAGCCACTGGAGCCTGGGCTTGCAGAAATTGCAATTTTCACTGCTGCTGCGGCGGCGTCCATCTTTGTATTTTAATTCGCTCCACCTTCGTATGGAGGAACGTAGTATAGGGACGTACCACTGCAGAGGTGCGCGGCTACGACTCCAGACCTGTAAACACCGAGAGCCTGTGGAGTCGGAAGCCCTTCACTACTAAGAATTTATAGCAATATGACAATGTAATGGCAGAAAAACAATACGGCAGAGATAAAGACAATATACTCTCTCGTCTCATTATAACTACATTATGGTTTTATTCTTTTTTTATACAATTTCAAATTATTTTTTACTAAAATTTAAAACAATACAATACAAACTTGCAATAGCTGTGATCCTACATAGATGACATTTGTAGCTGATCCTAATTTGGGGTCTCTTGTCCCAAGTTGGTCTTTCTACTTACAATGCATTGAAGTTTCCTATTTAGTTTACAACTGCAAATCTAATAGGCTACACACAATTTATTCCATGTTGTTAAATAAGTAAAACTGGTTGCACACACCAGCCATAACACTGCATATATCTCTCCTTATTAAAAACCTCTAGGGGGCACTGTACCAGTAGCTTGATAGGTCACTAGAGAGAATAAAAGACAAAGAGCAGGGAGAAGGGGACAGAGGGGGTAGAGTTAGGAGTACGTCTGAGCGGAGGGCTGGTGAGGGAGCAGCCCCTGATCATCTGGGCCTCATCAGGGTTTGTTCATTGCCTTCCTCACAGAGCTTTATAGATGTGTGGCGTGTGTGCATACAGGGGAATGCGTTTCCACACTCAGGACATTCCCAGACGAGCTCTCTCAATACATCAGTGCTGTGTCTGCCCTCTGCCTGACCCTGACAGTAACACACCACATGAAGCCTCGGCGCTGTGTGTGCGCGCGGGGCCGAGCGGGGCTGCGTGCGAGACCGGGCGCGTGCGCGGAGAGCTAGAGTGCACGTGAACCATTGATCAAGCAGGAGAGACAGTGACGGCTAGTGTTTGCATGGCTGTGCGCGGTATTTTGGGGAGAAAAAAGAGGAGTGGAGGTAGAGGTGGAGGGGGACTTTTTAACCATCAACTTAATGGCTACCAGAGGACATGAAGCCAACTTTCTCAGTCACCTTCCCGGCTTGTCTGTGTGGTTGGCTGCGCACGCACTCACACAAATACACACACACACACACATATACACATAGGAGGAGTGGTGTGTGTGATTCTGGCAGCGTGGTGGGACTTTCTTTGATGTGGGTCGGTCAGAACATTAAAGTCGGTCGGTGAGCTGATGCTAACCACAGGCACTGGCTCTGATTACCCGGCAACCAACACCAAGCCTATATTTAAACATTACAGGGCACCGAATAATTAAGTGATTCGTGATCAGGAACATAAGCTAAATTCTATATTTTTAGAGCGTGACGTTGGGCACTGGGAACGATATCGTTTTACATTTCAATAAATAAACCACACAACAAAAAGAGTGTGTGACATTTCATTCTATAGTCAAAACATACCTTTGTTATTATCAGAAAAAGTGACTGTAATCTGTATTAAGAAAATGGAGAGGAGACACGATAAAACTAATTCATATTTAAACCCGGGTTTAAAGATTCCTTTAAACCTGAACAATTAATATAAGAATTTAAATATTCCAAGTTAGTATGCAAATGATATTGGCAGATTTAGGCAGCTACACAAAAGCTTGAGCTAAAATCCAGACAGTAAATAAAATAAGATGAAATATAGAAAGAGATGTCGGATCCGAAAAATGGGAGATATGGGACATATGGGAGATGGGGGCATTGGAGGATGTACTGAAAGTGTATGTGTGTGTGTGTGCGTGTGTGTGTGTGTGTGTGTGCCCTGTAGCTGTATAATGACCAGCTCTGAGACCACTGCCCCCCCACACCACTCCCCCTGAGGGCCCATAACCGCCATGCGGGGTCATTATGTGCCCTGTGGAGAACTCAGTCGCTCTGCACACAATCCAGAACCCACGTCACACTGAGGAAACTGTGCGCTGCGGCTCCAAAATGGCTGAATTCATTAGCCGGACCGAGCTGCCTCTAATTTGCTTCCTTAGGGCTAGGATGGTGCTCATTAAGGGGGTAAAGGAATAAGATTTCTTTTTTACATGATTGTTTATTTTAAATCTATGAAAGTGGAGCATGGACTGAAATGGTAATTGCTGCCAAAGAAAATATCTTAAGAAATATATGAGGAATGTAACATCTGCGTGTAAAAATATTACTGGGTATTTGCAAAGACTCTGCCATAATATTATGAGCTCCAGTGTTGAGTCAAGACATTTACCAGGGAAATAAATTTGGTTTAAGATGCAGTAGGTGAGATAGCATTTAATGAAAATAAATACATAAATATATCAAATAAAATAGGGAAAGGCCCGTCATGATAATTACTACCATCATTCTAACATTATTGTAGATTTAGAATAGTTTTTGTGGTTTAAATCTGCTCTTGGGTTTTTGCGTCAGTGGCATCAACTAGTTTCAATCGTTTATCGTCTATATTTACTTGAGCAATATATCGCACTTCAAAACGTGTTCTCCTGACAGGCCTAAATAGAGACCATTTTTGTGTATTTTGTAATACATTTGAAACACAACACCATTTAACTCTAAAACCATCAAATTTCATGTTGTGGGTACATTAAAACATTAATTAGAAACATAAAAACACATTATTATAATAGTTATAATTGCTATGATCTAACCACAAGAGGTTCTAAGCCAGAGTAGCGTTTGTGCCCAGTCCAAACGTCCATAAACAAACAATAAAAAGAATTCGAACAGTCTGTGCCAATCTTGCCTTTAGATTTAAATGAATTGAAAACAATCTACATTTTGTCGTAACACAGCTGTGATATTTTGCGTAGCGTTCATGAGAGCCGTGTCTGCTCTGTTTAGCTGAGATGGTGAGGCTGATTCCTCCGTACACCTCCGGTCGTGTCCCTTGTGCGTGTGCGTTTGAACGGCTCTGCACTACAGGGGCTGGTGATGTCACATTCCTGCGCCGCGCGTGGCTCCAGTTTGGCCTCTGAGTTCTGAAGGCAAAAGCTTTGAAACATTACACCAGCCCACAGCCCCACACAAAAAGCTGGTGGGTGCACATACACAGTCAAGGGCCAGCGGTAATACTGCCAGAGTAATAACCTTACAAACTCACTGATCTGCCTCTCCCCTGTTCTCTCACCCTCCAATCTCTATTTACCCTGCACACACCCCCTCTCCACTCACTCGCCCCGTACCTTTCCCCCCCAAATTTCAGCGCGTTTAACAAGCATTTAGATCTTAACCAGATGTTGTTAATGTAGCATGTCTAAAATACTAAACATCAACCCAGCGGAGAGGGGTTTAGCTCCTGCGCTGGGCCTGGGAATAACTGACACACACCTCCACATGGACACATACATACAGTGCACTCCCCCGCACAGCCACGGCCCACATGCTAACGTATAAACACGCACACGCTAGCACAAGCAAACACACGCCTTTCCATCCACACGCTTCAAATCCGCCCACACCGCTCATTTTATTGCCCAAAAACACATGAGAACTTATTACCCCAGCAAAAATATCTATTGTTTCAGGTTGGCTCCAAAAGGCAGACAATGGGATTGTCACATTTAATACGCTCCTGGTGTGAATGTCAATAAGTTGAACTGACAGAAAAGAGCTGGAAAAATGACTTTTGTGTAAAATGCTTGTATCAGCAGCTCCAAATTTGCTTTGTTGTTGTCGATGATGACTTCCTGAGACACTTCATTGTATTTTCTTTAGCTCAAATTGCCGCACCGCTGTCTTGCAGTCAACTAACAAAACACCTATTACTCTTTTTTCCCTTTTTTAAGAAGTCATATGAATAAACATAGCCAAGATTAAAGGCTGGCGTGCCTGGCGTGCTGTGCAGACAGAAAGTGTTGTTCTGTGTTAAGAGGGGTTTCATTTTCTGAGCAGAGAACACTGGGGGGTACAATGTTAATGATTCTTTAATAGCAAATACAAAAGGTTTTCACAGGACACAAATATAGCTTCAAAAGGTTCAGTGGTGGAAAGAAAAAGTGCTGCAGCACCTGGCCCTGCACAATAGGCTGCTGCTCCTACTGTACACCTCCACGTGCTCCGCGCGCACACACACACACACACACACACACACACACCTGCATCTTACACAACGGCCATATTGCATTTCGCCGCTTTGAATCACCTCAGGCTGAGTGGTGAATAGGAGAGGCGGCGCGGCCAGCTTACACAGGGATTTAGGAATAATTTGAAAAGAAAATTCCTCTTCTGTGTTTCATCTTCTCCCTTTTATTTTCTCTCTTTCTTTGTCTTTTATGATTCCCCAGTCCAATATTTATTTTAGCCCCTGATTATAAACATGTGGCCAAGAGGGCAGTCAATCTGGGAACAGTGGAAATCTCACACGGGCTTGCCAACATGACCCTGCCAGGTCTGGAGCAGAGGAGACGAGGACAAAGGAGAGAGGACACGAGAAACGCAGAAAAGGATGGAGACAGAGGAGAGAGAGAAGCAACTAGGAGCGCAGGGTTAATGGCCTTCCCATCTCTGTGATAAGAATTCATTCTGTTCTATTACCAGCACTTATCTACAGAGGCTGCTGTCTTTCCCCTCTCCTGCTCAAAAACACACACACACACACTTAGACATAGACACTGGCCACGCGCACAGCAAGGCTCCAAGATCAATAGATGAAGCTAATGAAGAAAGCAGCTGTTTCTCGGCATACCTGCTCAACTCTATCAGGCCGACCACATCTCCCTGTCTCATCTACCCACCTATCCCACCTATCCATCCATCTGTCCATCTATTTTGATATCTTTCCACACAGCTATCCATCTCCCAATCTGGCCCCGGTGCACCCATTTACTGCTCTATCTATCTGCCTACCCACCACTACACTATACTACACTGGTAAACAAAGATCTAACCAGCGATAGATATCATTTCCAATTGACCAGACTGACTCGCCTCTCCGTGCCTTTTCTTGTCATGCATTCGGAGCTTATTTATTTTGCGGGAGCTAATACGCCGAGCCTGAAAAAGGGGAGAATCTAATAAAATGGCCGCCGTGGTTTAAGAGAATGGTGGAGGGTGAGTGTCTATCTATGCTTAAAATAGGCGTGTGACGGGCAGTGGCCAAATGGATAACGCTTAAACAGATCCCTATCCGTTTGGGCAACGGGCCTGTTTATAACCGCGTAGAAAAACATCTGCTTTGAGAGCGACAAGAAAATGGGATGTCAACGTTTAAGAAGATATCGAGATCACAGATACAAATATATAAGTACGTGTTGTATTCAAAGACATGTATAATTTATATTTTGTAAGGTTTGGAGGTCTTGCGTTTTATATGGCAAAAATATGCATTATACATGTGTGATTCCATGCCAAGATTATTATCAGTGTCACAATCACATTTCTATTCATTCACTTCTTTTGTATTTTCCAATGGCCACATTTCTTATTGATGTGGGCTTTGCTTGACTTAGAGCAGCCTGTAGCTTCCATTAGCACATAACCATACTGACAATAAGGCTTACTACAATGATGTGATACTACAAAACAAAAATGTGGCCTTATTATGAGCGACATAGGGCTAGCCCAATAGTACTGCATGTCATGAGAAGAATAAAGGGAAATATTTTGGAGTCCAAATATTTATACGAATCATCTCAGACCTGAGGACACTGCCCTGGAGATGGTATTTGCAGACGGTTACAAATAAGGAGTGTTGGCTTTCCACTGACTTTCTCCCAAACATGCAAAAAATGTCCATTTCATTACTGGCTAAACAATGTCATATGGGCCCCCACTGGCCCTAATAGAAGCAGACAAAGACAGAGCAGCACACATATGCTTCGAATAAATCAGATTACTGAGGGGGGAGCAGGAGAGAGAGAGAGAGAGTGAGAGAAAGAAAGAGGAAAAGAAAGAAAGACACTGCGAGACACTTAGAGAATTGACCATATTCCCTGTTCCCCGGTTCACTTTCTTTAGCGCTCCCCGCCCCCGCCTCGCTGGATCTGTTTTAGATTTGAGCCAGCACGAGGGCCATATCTCTACCTTATCTGTGCTAGCCGTCAGAAAACAGAAAGCCCCATGTTTCCATGCATTAGACTCCCAGCCTCTGACACGCCACTTGAAAATCTCACAGTCCCTCAAAATGGCTGAGCAGGAAAATAAAGCAGCTCACATATCATTTAATCAAGGTTAACTGTTGCATTGATGGCTTTTTTTTCGTTGCTTTCTTTCGTGAGGATTACTTTTATACAGTGTCATATCACAGAAAATGTCATCCGTGAAAATTATGGAAATGCGTTTTAGCACTGTGACAACAAATGTCAGACGAACCCAGTAAATGAGGCTGTTTGGAAAGAGCCACAATGCATCATTAAGGAGATTTGAAAAGCGCTCCCAATCTGAGGGATGTGACATTTCTGAGCCCCTGACCACCTCTGGATATCGACCCCATCAAGACATCCTGTTGTGTTTTTGGCTTCAATTATGTCAAAGCACTTCTCTGATGACTGTAAAAGGAAGTATTGATTCTGCTTAAAGTTGTAAAAAGAGAAAGGAGAGAGACGCGGACAGGGCAGAGAATATGTTAACAATTTGAGGAAAAAGGAAGAATCAATATTCAAATGACTCTTTATATTGATTTATAATTAAGTCTTAATTGCGGTGAGGCTGGTGCTTTGAAACTGCTCTGTGACAATAGCCAGAAAGAGGATAGGAGAACATTATTGATATACTTTAACAGTGGTGGTCGCCCAGTCATTGATTCAGCCATTTTGCGGTGCCTTTGGCATGCTCTTAGGGATCTAAATACAAGAGTGTTTCATACACACACACACACACACACACACACACACACACACGGTAGAGTCCAAGAGCAAAGGCACAAAGCAACAACAATAAACACAGCCCCAGTGAAGCATAGGCCGGCCTCATCCAAAACTCTGTCTGTGTGGATTCAGATGGAGCATGTCTGTTGTATACGCCAAATCTCATGCAGTTATATATTTCATGTATTTATTTAACAGGACAATGTACATAGATTCTTTTTGTCAGACCGGAGCGTTTGTTTACCTGCTTTACATGTTTCAGCCACTTCCTGTAGTCTTCCTCAGAAGCGCCACGAGTTGATATAGTGCTTTTTAGGCTGCTTCTGAGGAAGGCCACAGGAAGTGGCTAAAACATGTAAAGCAGGTAAACAAACTCTGCAGTCTGACAAAAAGAATAGCTAATTTTAAGTTTAAAACAGACAGAATGAACCTTTACCAAAGAGGACGATGTACAGTCACATAATGCCAGAGGGCAGAGTACCAGATTCTAGCTTAGGAATTTCCATCTGCAGTTTTAATACAACTAAATCTGTCTTTTTGGACAATGCAATTTAAGAATTCATGGCAATAGTCCAGGAAAGTAAAAATCCTAACTCTAAAACTGAAATGGTAATGTTTATTGTGCTGCCTATAGACAGTGAAATCTCTGAGTATCTTTTTCGCACTATCAGCCCATGTGACAATGTGTGAGCTGCAGCCCAGACGTGCGAGTCCCCACGGGCCTAATCAGGTATCACCTACCTTTTGTTTTGGGAGCTCATTGATGGATGAAATCTTTATCTGTGCTATTGATCAGGAGGGCTGGGGTCCTAAACTGTCTGTCTAGCTGCTCGCCTGCTCCCGCTCTAACAAGATTGCCAAGGCCGAGTATATCAGTTAACATTTAATCAATGGCAGCTTAAGACACTGGGGCTAAGGGAAAGAAGCCCACCGCTTGAGCCCCTGCCCCAAACTATTACCCAGGATTGAAGGGTTGGGTTGCGTGTGTCTATTGGTGCGGCCGTGGGGGGGTGCGAGGGTGTGGGGGGGCTCTGATGATTACAAGGGATTGGATCTGGTTGATCACATGTCTTCAGGGGACTGAGGTGTGAGCTGTTGTGTGTTTGTGTGTCAGTGTTTACAGGCATGCAAGTGCTGGCCTGTCAATACATGCTAATATGGAGAAAAAATGCCAGAGGGGTTGGCATGTTGCAGGTCTGCTCGTACCGCTCGCCACAAAATGGGAAAACTGAATGGAACATGTGATACGTCGGAGAAATTGCCATTCAAATCTACTGAAGGCTTCAAATAGAGCAACACAGTGAGGAAACACACACGGCAGCACTGCAGAGCCAGATATGACATATCAAGCAATGTGTGATTTTTTATGCCGCGCTTGCAGAAAGCCCCCTGATGGTAAAGAGGGGAGTCAGCAAAAAAGAAATATGATCACTTGGGTTTTTTCCTGTCTTTTATTTTTCCATCATCTCATCTGACTGTAAATGAAATCCTATCCGATCCCAGACACAGATTGTTCCTCTCGTTCATTCTCTGTGCTATCAATCGTCTTTATCAACTCACTTTGAGCAGAATTAAAGCGGCCTTACACCGAGCCCTGTGCCCCGTGCCCTGAAGCCGCTCCGTAGGACAGTCTGGATGTCAGCATTGGCTCGGGTCCCTCTGTTGGGGGAAGCCCTCTCTCGTCCCTGCCTTTCGTCCTAAGCCTCGGAGATTCCCACCACCGAAAATCAATGCGTGTGAGAGCATATGCCCGCGCGTGTGTGTGTCTGTGTGCGTGTGTGCGTGCGTATGTGTGTGTGCGCGTGTCAAGGTTTTGTAAGACAAATCTCTCCAGCGTGCACCGCTTTAGTGCTATTGAACCAGGCTTCGATCACTTGGCCACTGTGAATAATGTAAGGGAGGCTACTGCTCACTTACAGGCCGGGACTGGGGCAGTGCTTGTGTGTGGACGTGCACGCGCTCCTGACAGGATGCTCCTTTTTCCTTCTTGCAAATGCAACAGGGCAGTTGTTCGACGTTCCTCCACTTGGCCCTCTTAATCTCGTGTCAGATACAGGAACTCCCACATTGATAGTGTCTGTTTGGTGTGTGTGTGTGTGTGTATATATATATATATGTGTGTGTGTGTGTGTGTGTGTGTGCATGCTGGAGGCTTCTGCAGTGGACGGGAAGAGCTTAACTCAAGCAGACAGCTCAGTCCTGCACTTTGACACACCCTGACTCATTACATACAGCCGGCACACAGCGGAATATTGTCATTAAAAAAGACAATTAGATAGAAAGTCCAAGGAGGCCAGCAAATATAGGTGAACGTGCTCCCAGCCTCATATCCCCAGGTATACGATGCGCAGATATTAATAACCTAGAGTAATTAAAATGATTTCCGATGATGAGTGTGTATTTTTGTGTGTTGTTCCCTTAATTAAGCTGAAAGATTGGAGATGACACAAACCATAATGCCTAATGGTGTCCTATTGTTGATGTGGCTGGAGGGGATGGCAGTGGATAGGGCTACAGGGAGAGACGGGGGAACATCGTCATGCGTGTAGCCACTGCCCAAGAGGAGCGACCATTTTTGACATAATTATCTCTGTCATCACTTAGGAGGCAATTAAACAAACATCACTTCCTATTTCCTCTGCGGTTGGACTTTTCCTCGTCCCCGTGCCATCCTGGCTTCCTTCGCTGGCCCTGCTTTCTCTCTTTTGATTTAATCTTACTCCTACTCCTCCTTTCTTCTCCTCATCCTCCCTTCACATGTGACTCCAGACGAGGTTTCAATTTCAGCATACTGATTGTCTCATTGCCGACTCTATGCATGTCTAACACTTACTGGCACTCCAGGGACCGGCAATACACACCATCTAGAGCCTGCTTCACTCCCACATGTTTCTGCTGCCGTGTTTGTGTGAAGGGGTGATGAGGGTATAAAATGCCTATTACGCTGAGAGTCGGGTCTCTCTTACACTGGAGAGAATCCTCTGCCGCCTAAAGAGCAGAAAATTGCAATGCTCCTCTTCCTCACTCCCCATTAACCTGCTTTTGAAACAAAGGCTTGGCCAAGGTGTGTGTGCTGTCCCCCATTAGTCTTATACACCGTCATGGGTACAGCATCTCGTGAGCCTGGCTATGCAGAAAAAAGCTCCTCTCTATGTACGTTTTTTACAGTTTTAGTGCGTATAGAAGATCTGCTATTGTATTTGGCATACTGTAGACGCAAATGAACTTGTCACTAATTTTACCTTTCATCCTTCCCTCCTTCTGAAAGAGAAAAAGCAGCAGATGACATCCAGTGAGGGGCGCGGAGATGACTAAAGCAGCGGCCATATTTGTCTAATTTGCACAGAGACAAGCACATCAAAGTACAAATCAAGACCCGGGCTCATTCAATGATTTTTTTTTTATCAGTCTATCCATTTCTTCTTTTCCCAAGCTCCCTCTTCCCTCTCTTGTCACATTCCTCTTTCTATGTTTCTCTCTGTTATTTTGGCAGCGTTATTAGGACATGATAAAAGCAGAAGGGATGTCATGACACGGGACCCCCTGTTAGCATTAGGAGGTGGGAGAGAGCGCGAAAGGGGGGAAAGAGGGAGAAAAGATGAAAGAGATTTGTCTGGAAATGATTGCTCACAAGGCATTGATTCTAGGCTTTAATCTCCCACACTGTGCTCAAATTTCCTATTAGGGAGATGAAGAAAAGGGAGAGTGTGAGATGGGTCTTTTCACATAGGTGGGAAGGTGAAGCTCTCCATGTCTTTTAGGCTTCAAGACAGACAAAGCACGCATTTTCCAGCTTTTAGCAAATGTGTAGTGTCATCCCTTTATGCATTTATTTAAGTATAGGTAAACACGAGGTAAACAGCTGCTGCTATCGAGCTGCTGGAACGCACGACAAGCCACTGACAGGGGCTATGGCTGCAAAGCTTCCTCCGGTTACCGACGATTAGCCATGGCTATAGGTAATCAATAGCCGCTATCAATTCCATAGCTCCATTGATGGATGAGGTAAAGGCAACAGTAAGAGCGGAGTGAGAAAGAAGAACATACAAAACTTATGCTGAGCGCTCGTGTCGTCCATTTTCTCGTATATTTTGAATGTGTGCACACAGGCCGTCTCAGTGTCCATCTGTGGCTGTATCATCATGGCAGAGATTAGCGGCTGCTTGGAGCCAGCCAGAGTATTGCCTGGTTACGGCCGCTCCGGCCCCAGCGCTCCCTCCTCCCGTCACTGGATTGTTTGTCTTAATGCTGTGTGACGTGCCCCATTGTTTTGTCCATCTGTGGTTAAGAGTCAATGGACAGAGGGTCTATGAAGGGATATGGCCAGGAGAAGAAAAGGAGCAAAAAGGAGGGGAATAAATGG
This sequence comes from Periophthalmodon schlosseri, assembly GCA_000787095.1. NCBI lineage: Eukaryota > Metazoa > Chordata > Actinopteri > Gobiiformes > Gobiidae > Periophthalmodon > Periophthalmodon schlosseri. The sequence continues at coordinate 22,057 of KN476390.1, forward strand.
TGAGTCAGGGTGAAGGTGGGGGCGGGAATAACTGCAGCAAAAACAAATGAACAGGATGGACATGAAAAATGAGAGGTGAGAAAATATGGATTTGGAGAGGTCACAAACAGACAAAGAGGCTGAGCCCAACAGTGGCCCTGAGATTTAAATCAGCCGCAGAGTCCATAGACTAGCACTTCCTCTACGGGTCCTTCATATTTCCACAGGCTCGGAGCGCCATATGGAGCCGCCTTAAGCTCTTTGTGATATCACAGTGACGCCAGGCCGCTCTTCAAAGGGTTAAGTCATATTTAGTATGCGTCCTCAGAGCCCCGGGCTTTGTATTGTAAATAAGTCTAATGTGGCATTGGTCAGGTATGCTAATTCAGATAATCAGCGCAATTTCTGCAAATTATAACTGTCAGTGTGGTGGGCACAGAACCTTGGCGGAAAACATAAGGGAACAATTTAGGCTGGGTAATACCCCTCCACCAAAGAACTGCTCAAGTCAAAGAAAAACAATCAGCCGGAGCCCATAGCGCCCGACACACCATTTCAAAAATAGTTTATGGTGAACGAAGCTCAGTCAGCCTGCTGCCCTCTCTATGTGCACACAGACCGCAAAGTAATTATAATTTGCTTGGATGGAATTATTCAAAAAATGACCACATCTTTTACTCCCTCTGCTGTACAGAATATGGTTTGGGGAAATTTGGACTAAATTGCTACTTGCTGAAAATATAATAATATACATATATAAATGTGTCTTATTTTGACTTGAGAAATGATTTAAAATGCAGCACATTGTCTCCAACTAATTACACAGCAATAAACTTCACCCAAATCCTATATTGTGTAATAATACAGCTCTGATCAGGATCCTTCTCCAGAGAGAGTTTTACTGATGCTGGGCCCACGCTTGGACCATTCCTACTTTTTATTAAGCGGCAAATGGATCCCATCTGACTCCATACTGCGGACCTCACCTCAGTGCCCTGCTGCACTGTGAATGGGAGCAAAAGGTCACAAATACTTCTCCAACTGTAGATAATAATGTGTATGTAAAGAATCAATATGGAGTGTAATTGGCTTATTAAAGACAGGCCAAAGCATTTGTATCTAGAAACCAGAGGTGCCCGAGCTATAGGGGGAAATAGTGACAGGGATAATGAGCTTGTCTCACCTCCTGCTTTCTCAACCCAACGATAAAATGGTCACTACACGCTCTCTTCTCCAGCAGTCAGCAAGAGCTCTCACTCCTCCGCTCATCCATGATGTTTATGTAAGGGCCACAAATTACTGAGACTAACCAAGAATAGTCTGTCTGACGAGCTTTAAAAAGACAAAAATGTTGGGATGGTAAAACCGCTACATCACAAAAAAATGAAGAAATGTGAGGAGATTTGAAACATCCGTACTTGGACTTTTGAGAGTTTTGGTTTATACTGGACACGAGAGATGTCATTGCTCTTGGATCCAGTATAGGATCCAAACAAGACACACTTAGCTTCATCATTATGTGCCTGTATTAAGCGCACGCATCCATATCCCTGTGCAGTACATGTGCAGATAATAAGTGTCCATTAGGCCTAGGTTCTAGCCTACAGCTGCTATGTAAATGGTTAGCACTACTGCACTAATTTGGACCAAAAATGTCCGCGAGCCTTATCACTCAGAGAAACAAAAGGCGCACACTTATTTATAGAGCGGACCTCGTGTACGGCGGGATAAAAGTGTTGTTGGTCTATGGAAGTCAGAAGAGGTCTTTTGTTTAAAAACAGGGACT
>KN476390.1:23880-36548 GCA_000787095.1 Periophthalmodon schlosseri
AGTGGGTGGGGTGGTGGGGTGGTGGGGTGCCGGAGCGATGCATGACAAGCCCTTGCTCTTGGAAATAATTACCTCCATAAGATCCCATCTCGCATTTTTCTTTAGCAAGGGCGGAGCGGGGAGACAAAAATGACACAAAGTAAAGTATGTAGAAAAGAGCCAGTGTTTCTGCCTGATGTGGCTTATGAGGATCTTTACACATGATAGAGCACAGGGCTAATGGGCAGAGATAGACTTACACACACAAACCCTTAATGCCCCAAGCAAACGCTCCAATGCTTCACAGAGAAACAGTCAGGGACGAAATCACTGGAACAACTGCACTTCGCACACTGTTAACGTCTTGAAAAACCCACTAAACAAATTATTCAAATAAAAAAAACAAGATGGCAGACTCATGACTCACAATCTGTCACATTTCTCTGTTCGGACCTCAAATTTGACTAAACAGTTCCATTCAGGGTTTAATTTTGTTTAACAAGGATGGCAGCACACACACGCACACACACGCACACACACGCACACACACACAAATAAAAAATCAAATTTCTTTAATAACTTCGGGAAGGCCCTCAAAGGGAAATGGCCGCCCAGTGCTCCATGTTGAGAGGCAATTCATTTATACTCGTTTCTCTGATGCAAACTGGCATTTTTTATAAACTCAATTTTCTTTAACAGTAGCAATTGTGCACATAGACAGACAATTTATCTTGGTGTGGGCACAGTGGGCTGTTTGTGAAGGACACAGCTCAAAAAGACCAGGGCCACAGCAGCAGTCAGTGCCAGAGTACAGGCCAATGCTGTCTGCGATTGGTGTTTGCAGTGTAAATGATGAAATGACTGGACTGTGTGTACACTCCAAATGTTCCTAAATAAACGCACAAACACATTGACATGCAAACAATGAAGCCGGCACACATTTGCACTCGCTCTTTGTTCAAAACACCTATACCCTTGTGGTGCGTCTCTGCTGCACTGTATCCTTAATTAGGCCATAAAGTCAGCATCAAAATTGTTTAATGAAAGCCATTCACATGTACATAAAGTCCAGAGCATTAGAACTCTTATTCCCAAATGGGCCTATAATTATCTGGCTCAGTGCCAGGTCGCAGGCTTTAAGAGAAAGATACCGGTCAGCACTTAAATTAATCTTTTTCATACCAGTCTCTAATGAACAGAAAGTGCTCGAGTCAGGAGTTGTAGCCCAAGAAAACTAACAGCATGCACACACACACACACACACACACTTTACACTGCCGTACCTAACTGCAATGTTGCCTACTATGGATCCTTTAACACCACTGAAAACACTCTTATCATCTCTCACTGCCCAAAGCAATATATAGAATCTCCTCTACCTTACATAACCTATTGAGTAAACATTTTGTTAAGCCCACCACAACAATGCTTTTAACCTGAGAGAAAAACAGGACTCGTATTATTTAGCACTGATGTTTGATTCGTGCTTAACATCAGTCAGTGCCAGGGCCTGCCAAATACTGGTCTAGGAAACACCTTTTAAATTCTGCACCATGTACTAGTGAAAGGATACTGTTGTTCCCAAAAATTATATAGGCTGGGCAAAGAGAGGGCATCCAAACGTGCGGCTTTGAACGGTGAGCTTTGCCAGTGTCCATTTAAGATTAACTCTCACTTCCTCATGGAAATTCACCATATGGCATCAAAGCCGAGGTATAAAACTAAAACCTGGACAACAAATACTGTGTAATTTATGAGTGGAACTTTTAAAACATGCAAAGAGGGGCCGATTGCTTCTGACAAGTTTAAAACCGCTCTCGAATGTAAAAAGGGTATAGGGAAAAAGATCTTGTATTCTAGATGAAAAAATGGATAGGAAGAGAGCAGGAGAAGGACAAAAAAGGAGAGAGAGAGAAAGAGAGGGAGAAAGAGGGATACAAATAGCACAGGAACTGCAGAAGGAGGGGAATGTTAAATTGGTACAGTAATGATTTATCTATAAGCATGCTTTTCTGCTCCCCGAATCTGAACGAAACTTTGATCCCTGTGTAATTAAAACCAAACGCACACCGCTAACCTTCTCCGTTTCAGGTTTGGGAGCCGCTCCTTTAGCTGTGTGTTCACATATGTTCCTAAGCGCTGGGCTCCATCTGTGCTGGGAGTACATGTACAGTATAAACAGGCAGATTCATACTACACATGAGGCGAGAGAGAGAACGAGAGAGGGAAGAGGGGAGAAGAAGAGGAGGAGAGGGACGTATGGGCTAATGCGATGCTGGAATGCTGTTTAAACTGTGGAACCCCCTTCTCCCTGCTGCCGCCCCGCCCGCTCCTTCAGGTCAAGCAAAGCAAAAACAAGTTAAGCGCTCATTTTCTCCCGGCTGCATTAACATAGGGATGACTATATAATGGACCCTGACTCTCCATCTTCTGGTTTGAATTACAGTGCTCGCCCCCTCTGCTTACACCCTGCAACCCCTCACCAACCATCCAACCCCCACTCATACACACAAAAACGATTAATCTTTTTTTTTTCCTTTTTTTGTCTCTGAATGTTTTACAGTTCTGTTACACTTATTAGCTGCTGGCAGGGCCGAGACTCTTAAATGAAAGCCAAATTGCTTTGGTCATGAGAAAGGAAATGAAAGCTCACTCCAGGGAGACACTGTGTAGCCTTAGTGTGTGTGTGTGCGTGCGTGTGAGTGCGAGCGTGAGTGTGTGTGCGTGTCTGTGCGCGCGCATGGCTATAGACCTTTTCACTAAGATCCTCCCAAGGTGAAATTTCATAAACTGCCTGCCTGGGATGTCCCTGTGTACGGGACAGTGTGAGTGTTTGTGGAGAAGAGGAGGCATAATAGGAACAGTATGCTCATTTTGGAGAGATTAGGACGAATGCACAGAGCTGTATCAGGGGAGTTGATCTGGATCTGAAGGCCGGGCTATGGGGAGAGGGCAAGCCGCTTGACACAACAACACAGAATTTGTGAAAAAGGCTGGTAAGTGAAGAATTCTAGCCATCTGGAGTGGTTACGAGTTAGTGTACTTCAAGCCTGGATAAATAATGCACATGTCGAAGGATCTGACTAAACAATATATCAGCACTAGATAGAGTGACCAGCTCAAACTGTAGAAGAAGAGGTCAGAGCATTGAAGCTGACAGATAACAACATATGATCTTCAGTTTTTATCATAATGCAGAGAAAGACAGATTGGAATTGGAATAGACATAATACTACAGCTCACAAAATCCAGTGCACCCAAAAAATCTAGATTTCTTGCTGAGTAAAAATATACATTATCATGTTTTCTATGTAAATCTCACTTTATACACACTTCATATGGCCAGGCCTTTGCACTGCCTTTGCAATACTAGAACATTTTTGGTTATTTTTGGAAATATGATAAGATTTAAGCCGTAAAAGGTTGAATGAATAACTTAATAACTCATTACAGATGCAAACTAAGTACTAAAGTGTTTCATTCTGCCATTTTTTTATTGTTATTGTAGTTTTAGAACAGTTTTTGTGGTTTAAATCTGTTCTTAGTTTATTGTGCCAGTGGCATAAATGAGTTTCAGTATTATCGCTTATCATCTATATTTACTTCAGCAATATATCGCACTTCAAAATCTGTTAACGTGACAGACCAAAGTGTGAAATTCTCAAAATAACGGTGATGAGGGACTGGGGCCTAAATGGCAACTATGTGTGGCCACTCTAGCGCTAAAACTAGGACAAAAATTACAACAACTAATAAGAAATCATAAAGGGGCTTCATTTAAAAACACACAATATGAAACAAAATGAAAAACTATCCAACTGAACAATAACCACAGAGATACTCAAGCATGAAATTAGCCCACAACATGGCGGCGCGGGCCTTTGCACTAGCGCACATCCAGTCATAACACAGGTGAGCAGCGCACTGACCTTGGCTGCAGGGGCTCTCTCTGACGTGGAACAGCTCTTGCAGACTTAGCTCCTCCTCCCCGCTCAGGCCCTGTTGGTGCAGCTGCAGTTTCCGCAGGCCTTCGCTCTGCTGGTGGCGGGCGGAGCGGGCGTGCTGGACCAGGTTGAGCCGGGCCTTGGTGGAGTAGTCGCAGAGCGTGCAGTGGTAGACGCAGGACTCGGGGCTGTAGGCGCTGTCCTGCTTCTGCAAGTACTGCGGGGGGAGAGAGATCGAAATTCAGAACGCGTTTCAAAATCCTGAGTATGCGAGTGTTGTGTTTTGGTTAAGTGAGTGGTCTGACCTGTCACATGTAATTTGAGTGTGTGGGTTTGTACTTGTGTGAGCGCACGGATGTGTTTGTGTATATGCGACAGATACTACGTAATGTATGTATATAGTGTGTCGACATATATGGCAGGATGCAGAGATTAAAACTGTATTGAATAAAAAAAATACAATAAAAAGAAGAGGGTTAAGATCTATCGCTTGCTTTAGAGTGACAGTAAAGGTTCATTTTGTAGAACAGGAAACTGCATGAGAACTGAAGGAACATGATAATAATAAAATAAAAAATACACGATAATTATGAATAAACAGAAGAAATGCACCCTACTACTATAGTACCATTTGACTATGGCTACCACTACAACTACAACTACTACAACAACTACTACTTCTACTTCTTTTACAACGGCTACTACTACTACTGCTACTACTTCTTCTACTACTACTTCTACTACTTGTACTACTGCTACTACTCCTGATGATGATACTAGAACTTATCGTGAAACAACTACTACTGCTACATCTATAGTGTATTCTAAAACTAAAACTAGGACAGTTTGTTTGTTACTCTTGTTAATGCTCCCTCTATATCCTTTTGAATATTTATTCTAATACGAAAAATACTTGTGTTATTGCAAACAGATGGGTAAGCTTAAGCCCTGGCGTTACACTTTCTCAAATTAACTAGATAGGTTTAAGGTGACACCGAGATCAAACTGCGACAAAAGTCACAGAAAGAGGCTTAGACCTAGAATCCCGGTTTTGTCTTAAAGCACACATTGTCCAGCTCTGCCATTGTTCCGCAGCTGCAGGGGTTTTCTCATTCAACGTGTGCTGTCAGTTGCAAGCCCCCTTAATTTCCAGTTGCCTCTTTAATGGCATCACAGCCATGCAAAGCTACCCCCTACCTCCGCGTGAGCCTGCCCTCAGCATATAGGCCTGTGGACACATGCAGACGCACGCAGCCCCTCCCCTCCCGATCCCACCTTACCCCTATCCTCCCATACACCCAGTCAAGCCAAGCATATCAAGTGTGCCTCTGTTGTTGCTGCCGGGCTAATGAACAATGCACAAAAACAAAAGAGCAGGCCAGCCTTTTATTATCTGATCCTGTGTAGAGCGAGCCAGAGGAGCAGAGGGGGAGAAAGAAAGGCAGACATAGATGGAGCTGCCTTATAAAGGTTACTTAGTTTATGTTTTGTTAAGATTTATTCAGGAACAGGTGTGCTTCTACACATGAATTACTCTATAGTATTATTGCACTGTCTCTCCAGGAAGAAAAGTTCATGTCTAAAGGATATAAAAGTTAACAGGTTCATATTTTTGGAGTTGTACAGAGGAGGGAAAAATATGTGTCTGATGCAGTGAGGTGGGGGCACGGTTAGCTAACTGCAGGTGTGTGAGTTCAACCCCCCTCGCGCCCTCCCTCCTTTGACAAACAGGGATTAGCAACATAGCTACAGCCGCTAACACATCTTTTCTCTCTCTGTCTCTCCCCTTCTTTTTTTCCCCTTTTGTAGAAAATCTTACGAGCTTTTTCTCACGAGACGGTGGGACGTCCCCTCGCAGTCAGAGGCCCTTTCAGAAGTCTTAAGTTTTAATTAAGTCGGAGTTGTCAGAAGAAAGCTCCCCAAGTCCAGAGCTCAGGGCCATTAATTACACCTATCTTTGTTTCTCTGTGAAAGGAGGCCTCCCTCACTCCCTCTTTCTTTGCCTCCTTTCTCTCCCTCTTCCCCTCCCGCCATCGCTCCCTCCGTCCCCCCTGGAAACCACACACATGCACGTGCACAAGCAAACATATTCAGAGAAAGGTGTCTAGCACTGTCTTCTCATTAAAACCCTCACACTTTCTTTGTTGTTCATTTGTCATTAACCCATTGTGGCCTTTCATAAATGCAAAACTCTGCGAGCACATAAAAGGCCCACTGTTCTCTCGCCTCATTCTCATTAACCTTGTCAATCACTCCACTAGAGAAGAGCTGTGTTTTTCACTGCTTTGAGCTATTTGTTCTGCTTCAATTCGATCATGTCTGGAATCCACTCTGCAATCATTTCAACAACATTCTGCCAGATATGAGCGCTAATTTCACTAGACAAATGATATCTGAGCAATGCAAAGCAGCCTAGAAGCGATTCTAACCAACTTTCATTTAGTGTAGAGGAATACATAAAAATAACACGGTCTGATACAACTGTGGGCCATTTAATTGTGTTATAATTGTGATTTGACCTTGCTGCTTTCAGATGAATGCTTTCATGTACAGAACAAGCAAAGAGGAGGCCTGCACTAGTATCTTTTCATTTGCCAACGTTTGGGGAATGTTTTTGCTTGAGAGTTATGATATAGTTGGGGTTGAGCCGGGCTGCCAGATAGGTTCAGGCCTAATATTAATTCTGTCCCCATCAGCACATTCCAGAGGGTTTGTTTAAGACCTAAACTAGAGGCTGTCGGTCTCTCTCTGGGCTCGGCAGGCCTCAAATGCAGGCGGTCTGCTGATCACAGGCCGAGCATCCATGATTTATGAACTTTTAAAGCAGCACTTTGACTCCTGCCAGGCGCGGGCGGTGTAATGCATATTCAAACACACAAACATACTGTCGGTGTGTCGGCCCTGCACCCAGATGTACACAGCTCATAATGTGTGTAATGAGAAGCTACATGTGTAATAACAAGCAGCACATGCTATAACACGCAGGATTGAGTAATAAAGGCCGTGTGTGTGTGTGTGTGTCCGTGTGTTTTGGTCTGTGTGTGTGTGCGCGTGTGGCGCCTGGCAGCCTGTCCTTGTCAATATGGCACCTCTCCAGAGTGCCCGTGGTTAATTGTTAGGGATTAGTGTTTGGCAAACAACCAAATAAGCTAACAGTCCCAGTGGGCCAATCAGACAGAGTCTAACAACCCTCCCAGCTCAGAAGTGAACATGGCCCTGACATCCCACAGGAAGTGGAGGTGTGCTCTCACACAGCATGTAAATGACAGCACCGGGGACTTCCTGTTTACCTGTCAACAAGCGGCCCCGAGCAGAGGGGAGGAGTGTGACAGGTGAGGGAGGCACTAATGTGTGTATGTGTGTTTGTATGTGTGTGAGGCAGAGGATGACAGAGGACTGCATTCATTATGCAGAATGAGATGTTTACAAAACACCTTTCTCCCTCTCACACAAACACCGCACACCTCCTGTGGCTGGGAGCGCACTGCCTCTGTCTCACATTCATTTGTTCTATGTGCGCTGACAAAGCTGCCTCATTAACTGAATTTTTAATAAAGCAATGCAAAAGACGTTCCTCTACTTCTTTTATCTGGGGGTGCAGTTTGTGAACGCCGTGTGACAGAGAGTGTGTGGAGATAATTCCAATGTTTCCTGTTTCTTCTGGCTTCACAAGTGTGTGTGCTGCCACTGTTTACGCATCAGTAATTTCAATGGCACATTTTTGTATTCCACCTCATAAAAGTCTGCGTCTGTGGGTAATTTCAGAAGCTCCTTCCTTTTTGTCTTTACGTGTGTACAATGTTATAAGACAAAAATATTGTGAATGTGGTGCAAAGCAGCAGGGCCGTGTTTTTCTCTATAAACCAAATGACAAATTAGGGTGCTCAGTACAAACATGAGTCTTTCCTGTCATTAAGTGTAAAACCAGGCAACTAATGAACACACTGTGAAAATAAGAAGTCTGCACCACAGCTATGTCTTAATAACCAGTGTGTGTGAGCGTGTGTGTACGTGTTTTATATGTACACAGCAGTACTGGAGCGGTGTCACTAGATGTGGGGAGAGGGGCTGACTGTGGAAGGCACAATGATGGTACACCTTCTTTTAGGAATGTCACCAGCTTCCGGTGCTCTCCCCTGGGCCCCCTGAGGGCCATCGGAGACAAAAACAGTCCCGCTTGGCCCAGAAAACAACAAAAGCATGTTTTGTTCCTTGAAAGTATTTTAAACACATACCAGCTCTGCCTGGAAGGCTGCCAAGTGCAGAATTCCATCAGTTCTACTACCTCCCTAACACATGTTAGTGCTAACCGCTGCTCAGCCCCGAGACATAGATGTAACGCAAGATCAGTGCCACTGGAAGAGCTGCAGACTGCAGGCTCTCAGACAGGCCAGGTCTGTGCCACCTTCTGTATAAACAGAGGAGCTAATATAGTGTAGAGGGAGACAAATTCACTGCTGCACACACAAACAAATATGCAAATAGCCTTCACACAGAAAAAGTGCTGAATGTACATTACTTATGCACAGAGCACATCTCTGCTCCCAGCCGCACACACACACACACACACACACTCACACACGCACACACACACACACTCACACACGCACACTCACACACACACACACTCACACACTCACACACACACACACACACTCACACACTCTCACACAAGGCCACTGCATGGATCTGAAGATGCTGCAGAGACAAAACAATCCACAAAGCTCCTCGCCTCGGCTCAACCCAGCCCCTTCTACCTCTGCTCCTTTCTCTCTCTGCTATTTTCAGACTAAGAAAGTTCCTGGAGAGAAGCTGCTCCTCTGGGCCCTGCGGTGTGATCACAGCTCAGGGTGCAGAGACTGTGGACCAGCACACTTTAGGTCGCCCAAAAACAACAAGCATCTATCACATCAGCACTGCCAAGACAAATAAACTTTTAAGTATTACAATGAGTCTTTTAGAGGCGCTCTGTAAACCCCCTCTCCTTTACCTTCTCCCCTTTTCCTTCTCTGGATATTTCTACGGCTTCTTATCAGCACAAAGAAACCAGGAAGCGATGCAGTGTAGCCCTAAACCCAGTAAACCTCGTATCTAGTTTTGCGATGCCCACACAGCTTGCACACACACTTGTGGGAATGACGTAAGTGTGTCTGACACCTGGGTCAAAAGGTCAATCTGAAGTTCACAGCTTCCTGACCTCTGACCTCTCCGTATCACTGCTGCCTTTCTCTGCCTTCTCCCTCCCTCTCTTTCACACTATTCATTATGTAGACTAAAATATGCCTTATTGATTGCCCTACACTTGCTCTTCAATAAACACATAGAAATGGTAAAGCTACAGTTAGGATCTTGTTGTGTATTATCAGAGACACACAGTAGAGCTGAGTCCTGGCTGCGTGTGTGTGTGTTAGCGCACCTCTGGACTAGCTAAAATGGATGAGTATTTACATTAGCATTAGATTTAGACAGCAGAACTGAGCCACTTACTCCCTATTAGCTCCTCTGACCTTAGCCCATTAGGGTCTAAAAGCCCCTGCCTGTCTCCATTTGGCCGCCAGGTGAGACTGACCAGAACAGGCCATTTCCCTAAACTATCTCTAGCTCTGGGATTATCTTTGCCATCAACCCACAATCAAACAGACTGCGAAGATTGTAATCATTTAAATGCTAAATGCTCCAGGGAACATGCTTTTCTAGTGATGTACAAGGAGGGGTGATGCAGAAAAGCTAACACAGTTTCGGGTAGGGTTCAAGCACTTTTCTAACATGTAAAAAAAAATGAAATGAAGCCAAATCTTAATTGACAGGATCTGTGAAAGACATGGAGAAAAACAAAAATAAGGGTCTGAAATCTGGGGCTTCCAACCATCAAAGAGGTTTGTACAACGCTGATGTTGTTATCTTTAACTTAAACCGAAAGGAAGCAGAGGGAAGATAATTGTTGGTGCAGCGATTTGTGCCAAGTTTGTTATTCTGCGCTCGTGTTAGTAATGAAGACACGCAGAAAAAACGACCATTAGTAATAGTTAGGCAGACGCAGCGGTAAAGGCGTACAGTGGGAGAGATATAGAACTGGGCAGATGGGAAAATAGTGACAGCCAGAACAAAAGAGGCAGACAGAGTTCCAGTGAGAATTGGAAGAATCTGGATGGGTTCAAATCACTAATTACACATTCCTGCGCTTGTGAAGGGGAGTATTGTTTTGTAGTTAGCCCCAACCCGGTCGCATGGTTTCACTTAGCACTAAACAAAAGGTACAGGGAACAAAACACAAGCTTAATGCCAGGCCTCGCTAATGACAGAGAAATGGGTGAAATTATCCCTGGGGTGGATCCTCGTGAGAAAATGGCTGCTGATTACTGGACAAAGAAAGTTCATTTTCAAACTGTGACAAAATGAAAGACACTCTTCAGCTTGTTTTAAGAGACTCGAGAACATATCTGGTATATCGATCGGTCAATCTAATAAAAAGGTTTGCAAGGAAGGGCACCTGGATTAAAACTCACACACATAGACTGTATAAAGAAGTGGACTAAGTGAGTGTGACGTCACCCACAGCGTTCGGCTCCAGTCAAATGAAGCTCATCGAGGCCAGAGCAGTTATAGGGGCTAATTTGGAGCAGAGTCCCATATTTGGAAGTCAGACCATAAGTATCATAGCAACCAAAGAGCCAATCCGGTGCGAGGATGTTGAAGGTAACGCCCCTTCCCACCCGCACCGCTGGTTTAGTAGGGAGCGGGTGTTTAACAGCGATGTCAATCAAACCTGTTGCTAATGCTAGCTAGAGCGACCCCAGGAAATAAGGCATCAGATTTGTCTGTTATTAATGTTCATATCTTGATTTACGGACACAATAGCGAAATAAACACCAGGGTCATGTAGAGCGGGTTAATACGAACATTTTAAGACCAAAATAACGAGCGTGACAGCAGCAGGTACAGAGAGAGGGATGACAGTTTTTCAATGTAAAGTGAATCGGAGCCGATGGAGTCGACAGAGCCGGGAGTGCGCCCCTGATCACTTCCTATTTGTAACGTTGTAACTAGAAGGTTAGCTATGTCCATTTATATATACAGTCTGTGATTGTAATCTATGGAACGAACTTGATGAGGAAATTAAAAGTAGTACTCCCTTGAGCAGTTTAAACGAAGGTACAAACAGAAAGTACTGCAGTATCATGCCCCTAGTGGAGGGTAACAGTGTGATTATTGTTTCCTTATCATTGTCGGAATGTCCTGTCCTTTACATTGTTGTTATTCTTGTTCTTAAAAATGCCTTATAGTGACACTCTACATCTAATTTATTGTCAGTGACCTTTAGATGCAGTTATTCCCATGAATAGAATGAATTTATATATATTTTTCATCTCGAAAGGAGCTTAAACAAAGCATTTAACTTATGTTGTAATGGAAGAAAGGGGCAGGATTTAATACGTTTTCTTCTTCCCACTACTTTTCGAGTTTAAATAAGGAAAAATATGTGAAATGTGTTTTAAGTGCGTTCACTAATCTGCTCAAAATAAATAAATATAAAACAGGTATGGTGCTGTCAAAGTAAACAAAAAAAAATACAAATACTAGCTTAAAATGCCTCTCAGACATTTCAACACTGAAATAAGGACTTAAGGAGTTGAAAGTGTGATAACATGTGGTTTATTTTGTATGAGGTGAGATAAAACATCGTATCGGAACTTGGGCCTAAGATGAAACTTAATACCGACACAATGGAAAGCAGCACTTGTGTGGAGCTGTTTTGCATATTGCCATAGGAAATCAAATGGCTCGGAGTTGACCTACAAGATGGCAGCCTCGTACACACTCTGTACAGTTTGGCTCTCTCTTCCCGTCTGCACTGCCTGTTTTATCAAAGGCAAACATTTAAATAGGGGAGTGCGAGCCTCCCAGAACACATAGATAACAATTATTGCAACACTTTGAGCCACGTCAGACATTCACGCCATAACTACGCAAGATTTTTCCACTGCTAGTTACTTTGAAATATGCAAATAAACGCTTTCACAGATCAAGCTGCTTTGTGTTTCTATATGGACTTCTGCTTTGTTGTACAGATCATAAGACCAACAGTTGGCAAGAAATACTTTGCAACAACATTTTGAAGGAGAAATAATACGCTTATGTTGTATTTTGGAGCTACTAAAATGAAAAGAAATCCAAAATTGTAACTACTTTCTACTTACTTCAGTTAAACAAGTTTTTTCAGCTTGTGGATACTGTATGACATATAAGTATAATGCTGTATGTTAATTATCATACTGCTAATTATTATAGTGTGTAAAATGGCAAGTAATGAGTAGTGGTGGAACATAATGAAGTAAATGTACTAAAACACTGTACTGTAAGTATAAGTTTTAGGTATCTGTAGTCATTATTTTTACTTCGCTACATATTTGAACAGGACTGAAAAGTGAAAGTATTTTTTATTGTTTGAGACCTGCTGAAAAGCCTGAGGGTTTAGTTTTAACACATCTGTAATTTGAGCAAACAAAAATATACAGATAAAAACAGTTAGAAAAAATTCAGTTGTTTCTGTTGAACAAAATTCAGCACAGATCTTTATCAAAATCACTACATTTGAAGGTTTATAATTATTAGATCTCAAAATCACTTTTTACTCTTTAAGAACATGTTTAAACTGGTACTTAAATACTTTTACTTGAGTATTTTTTTGCTCAGGTATCTGCACTTTTACTTAAGTAGATTTTTTTATGTGATACTTTTACTTTT
>KN476390.1:37417-52269 GCA_000787095.1 Periophthalmodon schlosseri
TACTTTTACTTTTACTTTTTCCAGTATCTGTACTTTTACTTAAGTAACAAAGTTGAGTGCTTCTTCCACCGCTGTTAATGAGACATATTTTGCAGCCCGTCCTGAGCCTGTCACAGTTAGCACTAGCATTAGCATGAGCAGGGCTAAGTGGGTGATTTGATCGTGGTGATCAGGCTGCCAGTGTTTGCCCAGGCCTCAGAGTATAGGGCTAAAGAAGGATATTGTTTTCCCCTGAAAAAGCCTCCGCCACAGTCCGCATACCAGCGTCCACTCAACATACCAATGGGCTCTTTGAAGATTACTCAAATGTTTGCCTTTGTTACCCCCACCGCCCGGCCACTCGTCCTAATCTACACTCTGGACCCGAAAGAGGAGAAAAAAATTACCAAAAAACAGTTGGACAGCGTTACCCCCCTCAGCTTGGGATTCTAGTCGAGTCTGCTCACAATCTCCGAGCTTTTAGTAATGAACAATAAACTAATAGGGAGTATCATTTGTAGATATGAACTAACACTAATAGATATGTTAGAAAAAGCGACTTAAATGTGGCAAATGTACAAAATAAACTCAAAAAGAGAGAAGAAATGGAGGCGGTGACTTCTGCTAAAGCGTTAATGCTGACTCGCTAACACAAACACTAGCCCAACACCTAGAATACTGAAAGCAAAGACAGTATTCAGTATTTTACATTATATTATCATTTTTACAACCATAATTTAAATCTGCTAATTTAACTAAATGTGCAGAAAACTCAAGATCCCCCACCCCTGTGCGGCTGGTATTAATCCCAAACAAGTAAGTGGGCTTTCTATCAGGTCTATTTCAAAGCATTAGGGATTACCTCGCACAAACTAAGCTGCTTGAACTCACAGGAGGTCAGTGGTATATTGTGCCGTTGCCAGGGTGGAAAGGCCACTGATACAGAGAGAGACAGGTTGGGTCCTTCTTCTTCTTCTTCTTCTGGCCCGCACCAAAACATCCCCTATTCTCTCCCTTCTAGCGTATAATCGAATATCTCCCCCTACTTATCTATTCACTGAACACCTAATGGTTAAAATCAATTAGAACTGGAATGCTGAAATGCCGAATACTAGGCCACATGCTGATAATGACAGAGAGTGAGAGTGTAGAGTGGGGAGACTTGGGACCGCTCCAAGAGAGGCACAATTACCTCCAGTCGATTGATTATTGATCGGGAGGGGGCGTCGCGAAGTATTCCAGTTCAACTTTGTCCCTATCAATATCCGGATAGCTCTATGAGACCTGAAAGTGGGTACGTGCTATCTAAATACCATCCTGATGCGAGCAAGAGCCGTTTTCTGCCAATTAAAACGTATGCCGCGTCATTAGACTTTTTTTTTTTTTCTTTTTAACTTGGCATGAGTTGGTACGTCAGGTGATGCCGGCTTTAACGTTAGTAGATAAATATCAGATGTTGCGAACTTGTGACTTGTTTGAAGCTGATCAAATCAAGCCATCAAAAGTGAAGTGAGTTAGCAAGGATCATAGTTCAGGTCACACGCTCGAAATTATTACCTTATTTTTCATTCCTTCTCGCATATTTGTGGCCAGATGAAACCGGGAGGAATATGTTTTGTTATGGGAAGGTTAAGTGTTTGGTAAAAATGAATACAATGGCCAAAAGGGGGAAGGTCCAGTCAAAAAAAGCCAAACTCAGCGAGCGTCTTTGTCCGAATGTCCCCTGGTGGTAGGGAAGACACTAACCCCTATTGTAGAGCGTCTGCCCCCTCCTCCTTCCTGCTATCTTTCCTATACCTGTCAGTCGTGATCTGCTTTACACTCCCGTGCACATGGACAAATGGCCTGGCCTCAGTAAGGACAATCCCAAATAGACCATAGACCCGGCGAAAGGAGGGGGGTCACACCGAGGAGTATCTCTTTAAAATAAGAAGCTGAAATGGAGAGAATAATGAACATTTAGTCTATGGTCAGGTCAATTGTTAACTTTTTAAAATTCAACCCTAAGGAAGTACAAAACGAGGACTAAACCTATAACTATGGGTGCGGCCTGATGTGGTCCCTGTTCTAGTTCTGGTCTAGTCCAGTTTTAGTTTTGTGTTTAGTCCTGGTTTACTACTTTGATGTGGTGAATGCGCAAAGTGGGTTAGACCAGTTAAAATTCCATAATAATACAACAGCGAGTCTGCTTCAAACTTAACACAAATTGTAACACATGCAAATACAATATAAAAAGGTTCCCACGTTTGACAAACCTTAGTCAATACAAGGGCTACATAGGTAGGTTTTGGAACGACAAAGAAAAGGGAGGAGGGTAATTCTAAACTATACATATGACGAAATCTGGACACAGAACACACTCACTAATTGTGCACTGACCATCTGCTTAAGGCTTTAGGAGAGAGAGTGGGTGAAAGTCTTATTAATATCTAGGGATTATTGGCCAAAGGGGGAGGTTAAGGAAGTCTGCCTTTTGAAAACCTCTTTCTGACAAACACAAAAAAGCAACAAGCGCACACAAGCACACACCTGCTTTTATGCTTTAATTAGCCACCACCCTCCACCGCCCACTTCATCACCCATGGCCCTCTGAAAGATTTCCATTGTAATCTGTGCGCAGGTGAAAGACGAAACCATTTGAATAATCTACTAACCGGCGTCTCTTTGCCTATACGACACGGCGAACAGGAGAGGAGGAGAGGAGGGGAGGAGGGGAGGAGGGGAGGTAGGGAGCAGGGGAGGAGAATCCAGGAAAACAGACAGACAAGCAGGCAAGCTTTTTGGCAAAAAAACATGGCTGAATCCACTCCTCTCCTCAGCTGTACAGACGTCAGGAGACTGCATCAGCCCGACTCCAAGACAGAACATGAAAATCTATATCTCCCAGTCAAGTAGCATCTAGAGTGAAGTGTCTGAACATTCCTGTTTGAAGAGAGGAGCAACTCTTTAA
Source organism: Periophthalmodon schlosseri (assembly GCA_000787095.1). Lineage (NCBI taxonomy): Eukaryota > Metazoa > Chordata > Actinopteri > Gobiiformes > Gobiidae > Periophthalmodon > Periophthalmodon schlosseri. The sequence goes on from KN476390.1 coordinate 40,347, forward strand.
GACAGTGTGCGAGTGTGAGACAAGGACTCGCTGATCAAGAGAGTGTCTACAACAAGAGGACATGGGCCAAAGTGGAAAATGGCAACTTCATAAAACACACTGGCAGAGTGTGTGAGTGCTACTGTACGTAAAACAGCACCAATACGTCTATGTTACATCTCCCCTTTAAATGTGTACGTTTAAGTGAGCGGGTGTCATAAGTGGTGCCATGCATTTGAAATAGATCCAGACTCTTTTCTATTCCGGGACCATCACAATGGCTTTTTATGCAAATCTTTGGGAGTCAATCTCCTGTCCATTTCCCCATCACACAAGTCCAAATGACAGTCCAATAATTTGGGCTGCATATATATAGGCCATTTGGTTTTCAAATGAGAGTGGGCAGGGTTGACCCTTGCTAATAGCCACCACACGGCGGTAGACTTAATATTGCAGATGCATAAGCACTGCCATCTCTGTCTGAGAGATGAAGGAGGATATAACGTAAAGGAGAAATGCAGCACGGCTGATGGGAAATGGAAAAAATACAAAAATGAAGGACAATCTACCCAACCCCACCTCTCCTCTCTCTGCCACTGCACTGCCAGGAGGATCATGGGTAATGAGATGGCCTATCTGCTGCTCCCCAGGGGAGGGACAGAGGGGGAAAAATGAATAAAAAAGGTGGACAGACTGATGTGACAACAGACAGTTCCATGTTTTTCTAATTCTGAATTTCAATTATTTTATCTATAAATTGCAGAGGCTCGGTCATAAACAGATGTAGACAAGGCGAGTATAATGAATCACACTAATGTCTACTACTAAAGAATGGCCTGAACTGAATAAAACAGTAACACAACATTAAAATCTATGCTATAATAAAATAGTTGTGCATCTTTAGTTCAAAGAATAGTGACAACAAAAACACATCTCCATTGGCCCCTGGATGACCATTTGGGCTTGAATAATGATGGAAAGCAGGACAGACAGGCGGTTGGGGTGGTGATGGTTGAACTGACTTTCAGATTTATGGGAGGATCCATGTGAGAAACAGGTGCTGAGGTCTAGGACAGTGTGTGTGGTCCTGCCAGGCCTTATGGACCATGGACATTCCCAGCTCCTAATGACCCAGGGGCAGACGTGCTCCTCACTGTTCTGTAGACGCACACATAAACATACATGCTCACTACTGTGTCAACCCCAACTGTAGCCCAGCCGCCCACACTGAGCGCTACTGACAGATTTACCCCTCTTTCTACGTCTATTAGACCTGTGTTTGTTATTCAAATTGTAATGAATCCATACATCACTATAGTCGATGCTAAGTCAAACACTGCGCCGGCCAGAAACAGTCATGCCATGCAACAACACCATTTAATGCCCTCACTACCCCACAAGCTGCTGGCATATTCAAACAATTCCCATTTGACATACTGCACATGTGAAGGAATAGGATTTATAGTTAAAATGTATGAAGAAGAATGTGCTGAAAACATAGGAGGCAGTGGCATGTTTTTCTTTCTGAAATTCTGTAATTACCATTAACTTCCAACTCTTGAGGAAATGTAACTTTAATTTTACGTCTGAAAGCAGCTTGGCAGTCTCCTTTTCCTTGTAAGGCCGGACTTCCTGTGCCACCTGCTGTGCCCTGGTCACCCGATGATTGGATGCCCATGTGCTCTTAATGTCATTTCCCTTGTGGTGAATTAAAGTCTGGAAAAAACCTCTCTGACTCCCCGCTCCTTTCAGAAGTACTCTATTGCTGCTACAAAGCACCCATAACATTTCCTGAATATGCTTTTTGTTTATATCTTCAAATGATTTTCCATGCCGTAAAGATATTCTGTGTTTCCAAACCATATGGTAAAGTCGTCAACACTTGGATCTTTTATGCACCCGGCCAAGCTACCTCCATCTCCATGTGCGTTTCACCTTTGCCAATACATAAAAGGAGAGGTGTTTTTCTGGTCAAATAAAGACGTTTTTTCCCTGCCCTCCCTGTGCTGCCTATGGCTGCTTTGCTCTTCTACCACATGTCTAGGATAAAAAAAAGCGGGATTTCTGCCAGAAGCATTAAAAACGTCATCTGTGGAACACATTTGTTAAACACTGTGGGTTGGTGGTTGGTACCAAAGAACAAGGGACTGTGGGGGCACTGAGGGGCCAACGGGACGAGCCATAGGAGCTCCGGCCCACACGGCGCATATGGGATCCTAACTACTCATGTGACGATAAAGTGAGTGTGTGGTGTGAGCAGCACTAACTAACATATAAGTATTCTTAGATTCTCACTTTTAGCCTTTGTTGCTCTGGCCCATTTGTTTTACTTTAAAAACACCATCACAAACACCTGCTATTACCAAACACAGCTACCAAAAATCCTCATTAATGTAATGCACCTGATCCTGGCCTCTAGGTCAAGGCTTAGGAAATGTACTGTCTATTTAACTATTTAACCCAAAGAGATTCCCCAAAACTACATCACTAATGAAGAGAAAACACTAGATTTAAGATGAAACAATTAACGAGAAGATAAAGTGAGAACAGTTTAATTAGCTAAAAATAGATATAAAGCATTAATACGACCTAGACTAACCATTTTATAAAGTTTTCCCCAGCATAAGTCCGGTCCACACATGTCTACAGGAGGTTGTTTTACAGAGCGTATCCTCCAGAGAGGGCTATGAGGTATTTGTAAACACATCTAAAAGGAACCAATAGTGTTGTGCTTCAGTGTTGTGTAGAAAAGCTGTTTTACCTTGTAAAGGCGGATGGCGGCCTCGTGCCTCTGGTTGGTGGCGTGTAGTCGCAGTTTATCCACGCTGTTGCTGTAGTAGTCACAGGCGTTGCACTTGAGGTGCACAGGGTTGCCAATGGCCACACACTTTAATCTCCATTGGTTGGCCTTGCCTCCCTCCTTGATGTGGGCCACCAGCTGGTGCTTCTGCATGTGCTTGTCAGTCTTGCAGTGCAGTTGGAAGTTGGCCTTTAGCTGCGTGTTGTAACTGCAAAGCTTGCACTGGTAGACGTCGCCCACCACACAGCGCCACTCCTCCTCGGGCAGAGAGCGCTCCGCGTTGACATGGGCGTTGAGGGCCTCCAGGCTGTCCGAGGAGTAACAGTTGCACACGGCGCACTGGTAGAGGCGCAAGGAAGGGTCACTGATGGGGGGCGACAGGGACGACAGGGAGGGGTCTGAGGAGGACATGCCCCCCATCCCTCCAGCCGTAACCAAGGACAGGTCATCTGCCATCAGCTGACCGCCAGCAAGACGCAGCTCCGCCGATAAGTCGCTGTTCACTACAGAGGAAAAAGAGAGAATCTATTAGGCTGCAGAGAGGCAGGGAGAGGATTGTAGAATGAAGAAAAGGCACACAAAAACATGGTATGAGAATAAAACAAAGCACTTGTGGAAATAAAGGCGCTGTATGCATAGTAGAATCCAGGAAAGTAAGAAATAAAAAGGCTCTTTTTATTAAATGAAATTAGGTGTGGAAGAAGTCCTTGGTGCGGGCCTCTCTCATACAAAAGGATTTGATAAAATAAAGCCCCACTGAGGACTGGCGCTCCTTACAAAGTCTCGTCTATAAAAAACCTAATAGGATTGAATCAGGATCAATTACAATCATCCTTTTCAACCTGCTAACTCGCTCATCAGGTAGCTTTAATTACTGCTCTCTGTGATGGCGGGACAGAGATTTTAGAGTTTTTCACACATACACACAGATCTGAGGGGCTGATCAATGTGTTACACAGGTTTTCTTTCATCTACCCGCCCACCCTCTGACAAAAAAAGATCTTTCATTCATATCAATGTAATTAACTGTCTCATTTGATCCTGTTATTGTCTATCTAGGCATGGCACGAAAGCTCATCAAGTCTTTTCTCCGATTTAACAATTCCCCAATTAGCTGATGAGATTTACCAAGCAGTGTGTGTGCTACACGTGTTACACTTCACAGGATGAAATACTGTAAAACGTTTAACCATTGAAATATAAAATAGTGCTGCTCGGTGTCTAAATGTGCGTACTGGGCTCTCGGTGGGGAGCAGTGTTCCTGGTGTAATTCACTGAGTACATGTGCTGGCAGCCTATGACCTCCACAGTACAAGAGGCAGAGGTGTACATCACTGCGGGGTCATTGTTAAACCTCTGTCCTATGGGACTGTGCTTCCTGTGGCGTGTCAGCATGCATGTGTATATGTCTGTGTGCATGCTCTCCAGGACCAGCCACACAGGCCTGCTGGATGTGTAAGGGGAGGGATTAAGCTGACTTAAGAAAATTACAAATGAAAGATTAAGAATAATTCTCATGTGGCGTCTCATAATCATTTTTTAATCAGTGAGAGGGGTCAGGGAAAGGAGACAATGACAGAGGGGCAATCTCAGAGAACAGATAAGAGGCGGAAAGACACAAGAGAGGGTGAACCAGGGGAGCAGGAGGTGGGGGCCATAGTATGAAAGTGACAATGCTGGACAGAAAGCTAGAATAGTGACGAGGAAGGAGGAAAACAAAGGACAAAAATGTGTCTTATGACAGCATAAGGTTCACAGTGAATTACAGGGAGATGCATTAGCAGAATTAAAAACAAAGGTATCCATTTATTGATCTGTTCAGTTGTGACGTACCCAGACCAGATCCCAAAGCAGCAGCGGTGGCAGGGTCGAGCTGAAAGGGGTTGATCATCATTGGGGGCTCTGGGCCAGCGCTGCCCGCAGGGTTCTCCAGTTTGACCCCTGCCAGCCCCATGTTCTGGGCCAGGTAGTACTGGTACAGCTCAGCCTCAGCCGGAGCCAGGCCCAGGTGAAGGCTGTGCTGGATCTGCTTCATGTTCTGCTGCAGCAGCATCATGTTGTGCATGTGCTTCTCACTGGTCATGTGGATCCGCAGGTTCCGAGCCACGTTGGTCTCATAGTCACAGACCTGCAGCAAACAGGTGAAGTTTAACTGTCAGAATCCTATTTATAACTGGGATAAATGTGTAAGGTTTCATATGAACAGAACAAAAGGCAGGCGGCTCTGTTGGTGACATACCTCACATCGCCATGTGGGCTTCTGTTTGGGTTTGGAGGGCGAGGGGGCACCACATCCCCCTCCGAGGCTGGCACTGGGCACCGGAGCGGTGTGGTTGTGGTTGTACTGGGCCTCACTGCCGCCGTTCTGGAGTGTTTGGACATTGTTCAGATGCTTGTCAGACTGCATGTGGATACTAAGGTTGCCTTTGGTGGTAGTAGAGTAGTTACATACCTAAAAGAGAAAAAACTGTCATTGCATTGCAACTACCACAAACATATACTATTGAATAAATTATAATTATACTAAAAACAAGGCATACAGAATAATACTACTACTGCAACTGTATATTTAAACTAAATTTAAACTTCAGTAAGTAAGAAAAAAAAACTATAAAACAAACAAATTTAAAAAGGTGAAAAGACTAAATAAATGGACAGACCTCGCAGCGGAAAGGTTTGTATCCACAGGTATAGCTCTCGCCTCGGGCCAGGCGTGGGTGGGGTTGTCCTGTCCGGCAGTAGACACAGGAGCCCCCAGACTCGGGGTGTTTCTCCTTCATGTGGGCGTCCAGTGTCTGCTGGTACTTATAATGCCAGTTACATTTGGGACACTTTAGTGTTTTGCAGGAGTTGCGTGAATGCATCATGGTCATATGCCCTCCCAGTGACCGTGAAGATCCCAGGACAGTGTCACACTTTGGACACTCCACTCCACTGCCTGGGGAACCCTCCCCGGGCCCAGGGGTACCAGGAGTACCCGGAGTACCGGGCGTACTGGGGTTCCCTGTGTGTTGGTGCAGAGGACCGGGACTCTCATCTTCTCTGCGTAACATGATCATATCGAGGGGATGGGCAGATGGCGATGACCCATCCCGTCCTGTTAGTGTTTCACTGCTCGAGTCATTACTATTGTCTCGCTCCCTGGCAGCTGCCACAGCAGAGGCCAGGCGGCTCTTGTCGCTTACAGACAGAGAGGAAGAGGAGGCAGAAGCAGGACCTTTACTCTCACTGTTAAATGCAAGCACACTGTTGGATAAGGGGGAAATACTTTGGTTTAAAAGAGGAAAATCTTTGCTACTGGTGCTGTCAGCTCGCTGGCCTGTCAATGCCATTGTCATGGCCTGCTCCTCCTCCTCATCCGCCTCCATCTCTGCTCCACCTCCGTTTGAGTAAGAATCTTCATCCAAGTCTGGACTGTCTCCTCCCACTGTACCAGGCTCCCGCTTGATGGGTGGGTACTGGCTCAGGTCCAGGCCGTTGGGTTGCAAAGTGCATGTGTCCCTAATGTGGCCTTTGCAGTCACTATCAGAGTTCCGGCCTTCCAGGTTGCCACCAGTGGCAGCAGCAGCACTTCCTCCAGGGGTCCTGTGGGCACCAGCCCCTCCCCCGAGGTTTGGGTTGGTCTCAGCCTTTGGCATGTTTTGGGTTCTGGGGGTTTGGTCATTGGAGGAGCTGCTGGCGCTGCCCTTCAGAAAGGCAAAACCTGCTTGAAGGGAGTCTGCACTCTCCCCACTGTGGAACGCGTTCCACAAGCTGCGGAGCCCCGTGTCTGGCCCTAGGAAGTTGGCAGGTGTGGGAAAATGGGGTAGCACAGAGTTGGGGGATTTTTTTGGTTCCAGAAAGCTTATAAGAGGTTCTTTGTCCTTGCCGATGCCCTGGATGATTGCTGAGACATGTTTGTTGCTCAACAGTTTCTGCTCCTGCTCATTCAGGGTCATGCGGTGGTCGTGGACAGCATGTGTCACGAAGGAGCGGCTATAGCCAAAGGAAAGCTTGCACAGGAAACACATGAGTACAGGCTTTCGCCGCCCATCGGATATGCAGCCCTCAAACTTGGACAAGTCCACATTGTTGGGGACATCTTTGGACACACAGGAGTTTTTGGCTGCACCATCCGCCGTCAGATAGTCTTTGTCATTCTTGTGGCGGAGGTCATAGACACGAAAACTGTGCAACACGGGACCAGCGCCCGCCAGCCCTCCAGCTGAGGTATTTGGGAAGGAGGGGTGGTCAGCCGCCAGGGATTTACTCCCCAGGGATGAGGCGATGTGGAAGGTGTTGATGATCTGGGGGTAGAAGGACATGGGTGCAGCGGGCTGCTCCAACCGCTCCCCCCCTTGGCCCAGGCCGCTCTGGCCGCTGCCGGCCTGGGCGTTGGGGAAGGTCTGGGGGGACAGTAGGCCCCTGAACGGGAGAGCGCTCTTGAGCGCCCCCTGGTTGCCGCACTGCTCTTTGGTGTCCTCCAGAATGAAGGCAGAGCCATCGGGCTGGTAGATGATCTCGCCACAAAGGTTCTCCACATCACTCTCCTCCTCCATCTCACTGATCTCTGCTCCAGCCCCTGTGCGCTCGTCCTCACTCTCCTCCACCCCCTCCCCCTCCTCTCCCTCCTCAGAACCCCCAGTGGTAGGCAAGCGGGCGTTGGGGCAGTGGTGCTCCATGTATTTTTGTAAACTAGAGAAGGAGCTGGAACATTCGTTGCAGGGGATCTCTTTAGTGGGTGCCACTGGAGACATGGCAGGGGCAGAACAGTCTGAACCCAAAGCTGCTCCTCCTCCGACTCCTGGTAAAGTCCCAGTAACACTCCCTTTGTTACCAGTAGTAAAGCTTTCTCTCCGACTCTGCTCGGACACAGGGTCGGTGGTTGCACTGACAGTGAGGGTTGTAGTGGACCTCAGCGGGCTCACAGCAGACTCTCCTGGTCCTTTGTCCGGCTCTCCGCAGTTGGTGTGGCTGCTGTCGCTGGTCTCCGGGGCGGAGTGGTCCTCAGCAGCAGTGTCCAGCCTCGGCCCACCATGTTCCTGCCGCCGCGACGACACCATAGGGGGAGAGTCACAAGTTGCCATGACGACCACTACATAAGGATCTCATCTCATCCAGCCTAATAGGGACCTAGACGGAGAGAAGACAGACAAAAATTAAAAGTTAATAAGTAGTCATCCAAGAACAAGAGAACTGCGGAACAAAGCACCAAGTCTGGGTGTCTGATTGCACTTAATTGAGGTACTATTTGTTCTGATGTAAAGTCTTGTCGGGAAAAAGTCAAAACCTAGATAAAACGATAACAAAAACTTGCCTACTTCATTTTAAGAGCTTATTCCAAAATAAAAGGTCCTATATAAATGAACAAAGCAGGCCCCTAACAAAACTCCTAGTAAAACAAGCCTGAGAGGTAGCCTACTTAGACAGTCTTTTGCAAAGTGGTTGTGCACGCCAGTGTCTTTTCACTTGATACAGTACCAGCGCCTTTCAGATCCTTGCGTGTAAATGAGCTGGCATTAAAAGCGAGCTTTAAAGAGCCATGTTAACCTTTAACCCAATCCACCTGCTGCTTAATACTCCCTCTCGTTTTTCTACGCTCCCTCCGCCTCACAACAAAGCTACAAAGCAATTAGAGGATTAATCCGCAACAATCCTGGGCTAAACAAAGCCAGTAGGAGGGACAGTAAAACCGTGAGGAATGAAATCAAACATGTGGCCAAGGATGTTTGCATGTGCGCGCTGGAGTGTGCACGCGCTATAATCAGTTCTAATCTGACATATCCCTCAGATGATTCCATGGAGAATAGCGATAGATTAAAGGAGCGAAATTATGTTTTTGCTCCCTGTGTCTCATTTTGTTTCTGTCTTTCCGTTGCCAAGATTAAAAATAATTCACAGGATAATGAATTTTACCAGTGCTTATCAGATAAGCATAATGAGGCAAAATACAAGGTGAATGTGGGATACAACATAAGAATATTCTCTGCAATGCACCGCTAAAGTATTCAGACTGCCTACATAACCGCTTTTATCATGTATTAAAAGCATGGTGGGCCTAAACGTAGCCGGGGTTTGTAAATTTAAGTGATGTCTTTTATAGCCTAGCAGCAAAAACAGCCCTTGGACCGGCTGTTCCTCTAATCAAACATATAAAACATTTTTATTTGTTTATTCTTATAAGTGTACCCAGACTGGAGTAAATGGTGATTGAGAGCAAAGCCGTTCAGAAGCTGTGGGTTTGGCGGCTAATGTGACACATACGCCGGGATTTACTACTTGTCAGTGCTGTCATTTCGCCGCTTATTTCATTGGGGAGCAACCTCTTTGAATTGTAGCTTGGACATAAAACACAGCGCTTTATGAATTATGCATCTCCTAACACTTTAAGAGTGGAATTATGTCTCATGTAGAAGCCAGTGTGTTAAGCACTTGGCACCAATATGTTAGCCCAGATGCTAGCAGGTTAGCAGCCGTTTACATGTGGGCAGTGTTCCAACAATAACTTAATGTCATCCAGTTCATTATATTGTTATATCTGGCAAGATTTAAGCCTTCCCAGTTCAGCCCATTAATTCTGTCTGTATAACTATAAACAGTGCTACATAAGCATGTGGTAATATTTGAAAAGAAAATATCTGATGTCTCTCTCTAGATGAGTTGTACATAGAATAAACAGGAGTTCTCTGAGTTGCCTTCATAGTTGAGTTTCATTCTCTGGGCTTTGCACCTTTCACAGCGGTAGTGCCCTCTCCTGCGTCTTTTAAAGCAGATCATGTTACAGCTGCTATGAAACCTTCCTGTCCATCTCCCCCACCGTCTCCTCTGTTTCTCTAACCAGGAAGACAGCTTATGTCTGAGAGAGAAGGAGCACGGCAGAGGCAGGCAAATGAATGCATAACAACTCAAAAGTTCAGCTTTTAAGATTTATGCACACATCAGCTAAGGTAATTTAGCTGGCAGATCAGATCCAGGGAAAGGCATACAAAAGGCCTGGAATGCATGCGTTGGACACTGCTAGTTTAGAGAAAAAAGCCAGGGGACTCTTTGGCCTATTGTTTCTGACCCCCTCCCCACTCTCCCATGTCCCTCCACCTGCTTCTCAGTAGCTCTCTGACTATGTAATAATGCAGCATTTTTTTCTAACCTCGTACTTTAAAGGAAAGTGACCACGTCTCTGTTAATCTCTGCTGTTTATGAGGAGTTTATGTTGTCATGGTGCTGTATGGATGCAGCCTACAGCATGTCCACTGCTCAGCCTGAAGTCAGCTCTCCTTCTCCTTTGTCTCTGTGTCAGACGCTGCATTAGCCTGTGCTGCCTCTTATTAAATGCCAAACCTGTAATTGTGGCGTTGCCACAGTGGCGTCTTTGTTTACACGAGGCTCAGTTAGGTTCAAATTCCTTATTACTTACTGTCTGACATTTTAATGCAGGGGCAGACAGAGCAGTTAATACTGAATATTTATACTGTGTGTAAACAGTGGCATTAGACAGATCTGTATTTTAAAGTTTCAAGTTGTTGCTTTCCAACTCTTTGAGTTCAAATATCTTGTGTTGTTAAAACCGTTAAAATCCAAACCAGACAAAATCTTTAAGATGACCTCAAAAGCTAATAAAGTCAAACAACAAAGTCAAAAGGCAGCGTGAAACCGCGGCTATGTGTCCGTTTCTTAAGGTCTTCTGGAAGGTCATCCCTCTCCCTGCATGTGGGCCCTCAGTCCAACACCAAATCTTTTATCAAAATGTCACCAAGCGTTAGTCAAAGACAAAGACGAAGGACGCTCTCAAACCCCTGCATCCATCTCCCACTGTCAGGGCCGTGAATAGGTCCGCTCTGCTCTAATTAGACCTGTTTATTTGTTACCATGCAGAAATGCAGAGCTGAAAACTAGAGTGGATGAAGGTGGAAGAGAATTATCTACGAACTCACAATACAAGAGCTATCAGGGAGCGCACGCAGATGCAGGCACATCGTCAGAAAAGGGGCTAATGTGATGCTCAGAGACAGAAGGACCATCACAAAAAGGAGTGTTTTTGTCTTTTACTTTCGAAAGCTTTAGCGCGCTGCCCTTGTTTGTTGCCTTAAGGTGTAAAATTAGAGGCTATATGCAGCCCCCCCTCTCCCTCTCTCGCTATGCGCCTGTCCTCTCCTGCATGCACGTCTCCCCGGTGAGTAAAGGCCTTCATTACCCAAAGACACCTTATCATTACTGCGAGGCGCGGCCCAGACACCTTAAGCAAGCCGCACTCCATTTAGTGCAGGAATCTTGTTCGACAAATTACCTACTCCACAAAAATGCCTTTTAGCAAATCAAAATCAGAATTACGCCTACATGAGGAAAGATTTCAGAGTGTATGTCGGGGTGTAAAAGTGGATGCAAGAATGGAACGAAAAGAACCAATAATGAGGATAAATGTAAAGAATGGAAGAGAGCTTTTTCTTTTGGTAAAGCAGCTATGCAAGTCTTAACGCTACGGCTGATGACAAGTAAATTGGCTCCACTAGTTGCTCAGGTAACCTTACACCAAACAGCCTCAAGAAGAATTTCAGCTCAGAAACAAAACAAAAAAATTCTAGATCGTGTCACCTATAACGAGCATCGGTGTTTGCTCAAAAACGTGACGACAAACTAGCTTAAGTTTAAAAAAAAAAGTTTCAGCCCTTAGTTCTCAATGTTGGTAATGGATTAAAACAAGTTTGTCTGGATTTAACATATTTACAAATGGACTTGCAGCTTACCACATTGGGTCAAAATATATGCACAAGTCGGCCGCTTTGAAGAGCAATATTTCAAACTAAACTCGATCTGAAACATGAAAATAAACAGTCCGACACCGCTGGGTCACAGTCACCACTTACTGCCCTGGCTAAAGATTTTTCCAGCATCAAAGGCAAAGCCAATCTACATAGCTAATGCTTTGCACTTTCCTCCCCTCCCCTTGCTCCGACTCAAAACAGCAAAGACCATGAGGTTGCGATGAAAAAACGTGGGGATTTTTCTTTCGCCGGCAATCTGGAAACACTCTCAAGTTAATTAGGGTTGATTGGAAATGAACCGCACAAACAAAGGCCAGCCTATGTCCCGACTTCTATAGCTCGAGCGTAAATGAGCGTGTGTGCGTCTATAGCGTCGAGGTAGAAGCTTTCTAGAATCTTCCTTTTA